>JAVJIF010023958.1:0-59238 GCA_038442645.1 Agave tequilana
GATTTTTTAAATCCTAGATAAGATTACAGTCAAGATGACTCTACTAATCAATTGCAATCAAGTATTTTTTATCTTGAATTTAATTTAAAGGTAATAATTTTTTTTTCAACCACTAATCTTAAGAGAATAGAATTCTCCCTAATTAGATAGCTCCTAACTGGGTTGAAAGGATAGTGGGTTTACCGGTCAAACCTGTCAAACAAGCGATTCAGTTCTTCCTCCAGGCCAGGCATTGCCGCAATGGGTAAGTCACCTTTTCTAAAAAAGAAGTTCCTCTTCGAAAGCTTGAAAGTGTTCACCGGAGTCTTCCCAAAATAGTTCCACTTAAATGAGCTCGAAATCCTAGTGGCTGAGTTCTAACTGATTTTAAATTAGTTCAAGCTTGGAAAAAAAACTTATATGCGGTTGTGATTTTGAGCCAAGGAACAGGTGATAAAATCCCGACCTTATGTGAGGGGAGACAACTCTTAAGATCTTTTTATGTAAGTATGCACTAATGCAGCACAAAATGCAATCAATAAGCACCTAAAAAACCCCACTGACAAGAGATTCATAGGTAGAGTTAGAAAATACTAACCTTTCCGGCGACTCTGAAGCAAACAAATTTTTATTTATTTTTATATTATTTAGCAAAGCAATATATCATAAGCAAGTAAGCTTCTTCTTGTTGTGCAAGTCTTCCTTTGTTCATGCAATATCCCTGCAAAAGAAAATCTGAAATTAAATCTTAAGGATGGAAAGAAAAATAATATAAAAGAATTTTGAATTTTTTAAAAGATTTAACTTTCTGAATTTTTTTACAGTTTTAGAACATTTTTTAAATTTTTAAAATTTTTTTAATATTAAACTAGAAAAAGATTAGATGTTGGTTTTCAAAACTAAATTTTTCACAAGTCCCTGACAACGGCGCCAAAAACTGTACGCGTTTCGAAGTTCATGAAAAACTCCATCGTTTGTTGAATCACATACAAGTTATGAAACCTAAACTTGTTAGAATCTTTTTAACAAAGTGTGTAGTGGCAAGTATAGAATCGAATCCAAGAGACTTGTTCTTGAAATTTTAGTTATTAAAAATCTCACTTTTATCTTATTCTAGTTGAGAAATTCCTTGGATGAAGGTTGAAATTTTGTTTTTTAAAAAATAAATAAATAAATAAAGATCTTGTAGAAGAAAGCAAAAGCAAAATAAGAATATGAATAAAGTAAAAGAAAAATAAAAATATGAATAAAGCAAAAGAAGAAAGAAATACTAACCTTTTTGCAAGTAAAAAAATTAAGAGATTGGTACGAAGGGAAGAGGAGATGAACCGGTGAACTTGCTTCTTGTCGTTACCTTGATGTCTCCCTCCTTCAAACGATGCTAAAAGCAAAAGAAGCTAGTAAAAGAAAAGAGAAAACTTCATGGAATCAAATATGCAAGAAAAGAATAGCATAAAAAAATAAAGAGAAAATTAAAGAAAGACTTTGACTGAACGCTGCAAGATCGTGAAGAAGAATTCTGAATTTTATTCAATAAGTATCAAATACAAAGCCATTGATCCTCTCCAATCTCGCATTACAACGCTCAAAACTTTCTTTTTCTGGCTTTTCAGCTCTCTCATATACTCTTTCTCTCTCAATGAATACAGGTATTTATAGAAAAATAGTGATAAGGGAGAGCGTAGGGAGATAGAAAGAGTTGGCAATTTTTGAATTTCAATCTTCCCCTTATCTCCAAACTTGATTTATCCAGAATTCTGATCTGCAGCTTGTTGACGTGTTGATTGCTGAATATTACTTATCAGATGATAGAATTCGAAACATTGATCAACATGATAGTTATAGCCCTTTAAATCTTCTTTCTGGATCATCTTGAATCATCAGATTTGAGATTTGGTAGAGAATGTTATGGTTAAAATTCTAAACTGTATCTAATCTAAATCCGAATCTAAATTGCGTCATCTCATCCGTTGATCTTCTCTCTATCCATTTATCTTTAGCAAACCCAATGGGGTCTTCAAAAATTCATTTTTTCTTTAAATTTTTATAGTATTATCTTATCTGGTAAATTCAATCCTCAGATAAGATAGAATGAAGATTCTCTGAAGAGTCGATCCCTGTTTGATTTGAACTTTTGGGCTTGTTTGAATAGGATTCATGTTTATCTTCTCTGTATCAATCTGCAAGGATTAGGACATTAAGACAATGAGTTTGTAATGATTTATTATAGAATATATGTAAGAATGTAATAATGTTTATACAATATATGTGTCGCACAACCCACTCTCATCACCTTCCTCCTTCATCTGTCAAGCTCCACCACCAACATGTATCCATCCATCACCACTATGGCCGCCTCCTTCCACTCCCCTCATCTTCCTTCTATGGCCGTCTGCACCAGCCGCCTTCCCCAGGCTGAGCTCAGCCATGCCCCCAAGCCCATACACGTTCTATTTCCTCTCCCGCGACCTCCTCTGGCGAGCCCCGGAGCACTCATCTCAGTTGGCGCCCTTCAAACTCCTCCGTCGGAGCCATGAACCACTCGGAGCCCGCGTGTCTCGCGCTGCTTCCCATGGCCGTGCCATACCCACCCCTGCGTGAGTGAGTCCTTCTCTTTATCACTCCCTCTCCCTCTCTTTATACAAAGTATTATGTGTTGTATGATTAATTATATGTTGTGTGTGTATTAATATATGTGTGGGTTAATTATGTGTTTTGAATATAATAGGTGTGAATTTTATGCGTGTAGTTGTGTGTGTGCATGAGTGAATGCATGCATGTGTGTTAGTGTGTGAAATTGTGTAATTATGTGTGTATGTACTTATGTTTATGCATGTGTGGGTTAATTGTGTGTTTTGGTGTAAGTATATGAGTGCGTGTGTATACTTGTGTTTATGTGTGGATGCATGTGTATGTGTGTGCACGTGCAGAGTGCATGTGCCCGTGTGGGTGAGTAAGCATGTATTTATGTTTACATGTGTGTTGCTTGCGTGTTGCAGATTCGGATCCAATTTTGCGATCCAAATCCGGTAACAAAATATCCGAACCCGATCCGAATTCGTGTTCATAGAGTGCCGATATGCTAGGCAGTTTGAAAACTGACTTACGAGATGATTTAGAGATTCATACCAGTTCGTGTAGTGAAGATCAGATCGCAATTTAGATCCAAAATTGTATCATTTCATGTGAGTGTCTCTTTTTATGCTATTTCCTTATTTACCGTGGACAATAGCATTTATATATTACTCGTATTATTTCATGTGATCGTCTGATATATTTTATCAGTGTGATTATGTGTATTATTTCATGAGATATCAGTAAGTATTCACTTTAATTATATAGCTTATCTGAACGCTTATCAGCGTCATTTTATGTGTAGTTGTTTATCACTTTTGATTCAAGACTAGTTATGGAATACCTTAGACTGTGACTTGATTCGATCTATCAATTG
Organism: Agave tequilana; assembly: GCA_038442645.1. Lineage (NCBI taxonomy): Eukaryota > Viridiplantae > Streptophyta > Magnoliopsida > Asparagales > Asparagaceae > Agave > Agave tequilana. The sequence goes on from JAVJIF010023958.1 coordinate 3,431, forward strand.
AGTAGCTTAGTTCGTATTTGAGGACAGATAGCATATTTTATATATAGTATTTATTAGCAATTGTTTCGTGATTATTCCAACCAAAACTCATTTGATATTGAGGACATGTTAGATATGATGTTGTTTTATCGACAACTGTTTTATCGATACTTGGATCTGTGTATGACTTAATTGGAGTGAAATTAACCTGAGCTTCTTATCCCTTTCATTGAATTCACGATTGATATTTAGATGGGATGTATGATGGTTAGATTATGATCAGATGTGTGAATATGGTACCCTTGACTCTAATGTATGTGATGGGACTGACTTTTAAACTGTTAGGAGCTGTTATTTCTGGTTGATGAGCTTGACGAGTATTGATGACTTTATTGATATTGACTACTAGATGTAGAGATGATCTAGATTTCATGTTGATCGAGAAAATTACACTCTTTATTTATGATCTAGATTTGTGTTGGATAAGTCTGATCTTGAGGACGTTCTAGTCTTCATTGGTGATTTCAGCATCCGTTGAACCTAGTTGATATCGAGGATATTTAGTACTTCATGATTGGTTCTTGATCAGTTTAGTTATTGAAATTCAAATATATTGGTGACGTAGAGGATTAAAGAGATTGGTAGCGCTGAGAGAACTAATTTATTATTGGCCTTTTAAGATTGTGGTTACTGTATTAGATACCTTAGAATGGTTTGATGTGTGATGTTCACGATAATCGTATTAAGATTATAAGTTGGTGGATTCATTATTGTTTTATCCAGTATGAGTGAATGGTATCGCGATCAGTTCTATTGAGATTGTACATTAACTGGACGGTGCAGGACTGTTATTAGTATTGTTTCATGTTACTGAAAGTTATTGAAAAAGTATTGTTAGACCGTATCACACTATACAGTTCTATTATTTATCGTATACACGGTTACTGATATTGTTTACTGTCATTACTACTGTTCACCGTGTATACGATTACTGTTTACTAATATACTGTACTGTCACTATATCATCTCAGTATTCTAAGTAACATGATTTTGATTATTATAACTGAATTAAATAATAATGTAAATGAACAACTTATACTTAATTGGGAAAATTGATAGAGGAGACAATGTCTGTATTTTGGATGGATTTAGGATATAGGTTGCGCAGCCGAGATATGGTTCCACTGCAGGGTTACCAGGGATGACTGATATTTATCTGATATTATTCTACTGTTTCACTATTCATACATTGATATTACTGTTACTGTAGTATCTGGTGGTATGGCCTGGTTCTGTGCTAGGCGTATGGACCATGGTCCCGGGTAGGTACAGGACCCACCTAAAACATAGATACTATCTCCAACCGATCAATTTCAATAACTTAGGACCTCGATTGGCATACAGGGTAGGAGTAGTATGGGATACGTCTACTGCAAGTGACAATTGGTGTTTACTGACATAATTAGTAATAATGAATTGTCCATAATGTACTGTGACTGATTGTGTTCGCCTGATACATATATGCTATGTTGGACACCCGATGGTACCTATGGCCTGATTGGAAATCTGGCTGTAACTGACTGCCCTTATTAATGTCCATTTATATTTTGTTTGTTATTTCTGTCTTATTTCAGTATATATTTTCATCATATACTCATACATTATATACACATGCACCTTCCTTTTATTTTACACACTCATTGGGTCACTTTCTGATGACCCTGAATTTGAGTTTTCATATTGAATATTTTATTACATTGATCAGGTGTTCATGAGCTCGTACGCTTCGCGAGAAGCCAAAGTTTCTTTCTATTCGATTCTGGTATTTTTTCTTCTCTTTTATTCAGGTTATTTCATAATTCTCTCTATATTGCATCTAGTTGCCATTTCTTTCTTAATTTATCTGAGATCATGTGCAGACATTATATGTATTGTTTCAGTGATATTAATTTATCATAGTGATGATATAGTTTGTTTAGATTACTTTAGGCTTAGTGTGTATACATGGGGTATTCACCTAGTATATTACGTCACCGACTCTCGTGGCGACTCTATTTTCACGTATTTTGAGAAGCGGAGCGTGACAATTATCCAAGTGGATAAATTCATGTATAGTTGAGGCAATTAAGACTAATAAGAAAGACAGACTATTAACTTAAGGGTGAACATGTTGCTTAATTTTACTTGGCTTTGGTGGTAGGTTGAGAGGACGAAGCTATATCAATACCAACATACATGTCGACCATTCGCGACTTATACGGACGACACATTTGAAACAAGTACTTTAAATTTTTGTCATTAATGGTGGAGAAAATCATATTTCGCTCTTGTAAAAATTTATACCTTAAACTTAAGTTGAGAAGAGGAATCTCAAGTGATATAGAAACTTCATTCTTGAGAGATTCAAGAAATTGACCTGCATTCAACTGAATCACCATGGCTTGACCATTATTTTTGGAGACTAAATACAGTAAAAAATCATCTTCGGCTATAATCTCTTAAGATCATATCGATGAGGAAGAGCAAAAGTTGGGGCAAAAAAAATGGAAGAGGAAGATGAAATAAACTTTGAACAACAAAACATGAGGAAAATAAAGCAAAAAGGAGAGGAAATACATGAGATTAATCCTGACCAGTTAGTTTGGAGAAAAATTGTAACACCCTGAAAAATTTAACTTTTATTTTACATTTAATTCATATTTGGTGTGTGGATATACATATAGGTGTATATGTATATACTTCGTTATGAGATTTAATATTTGAATTAGAGTGTGTGTGTGTGTGTGCGCGCGCGCTCGCGCACGCAAATGTGATTGGAGTTGGTTGTAGTCGAGCGCACGCAAATGTGATTGGAGTTGGTTGTAGTGATGTATGCATATGAGTATACGCATGTTGCTTAGTGATTGTGTACATTAAAGCATTGACTAGTCGACTAATTACCAGGGAAGTCGACTAATAAAAAGCTTAGAAACTGTGTATTTTGTGTTTAGACCCAGTCAAGTCAACTAATAACTGGGACTAGTCGACTATTATTTTTTGACAAAAACTCACAGAAATTGATTAGTATCACACTAGTCGACTAGTATTTCTTACTAGTCGACTAATAGATTTTAACTGATGCATGCTAGTCTACAAATTTTCATACTAGCCGACTAATAACCCTTAACATAAACTTGTTATTGTCAGACTAGTCAACAAGTATTTCTTATAGTCGACTAATTGAACCGACTTAATCATTGTTCGTCGACTAACGATCTCAGTAATCGATTAATCTGGGTGGCAGATTTGTGTTCTAATTGGACCTTAACTCTGTCTTTGTCTATCTATATATAAGCTGAATTAGAGATTTTCTGGAGGGTTTTCATTTCTAAAATAAAAACCCACCTTCCCCTCTAGAGCTTAACTAGAAACCTAGAGAGAGAGAAAGAATAGCTAGAGAAAGAGGAAGCTAGAAAAAAAGATTGAAGAGAAAACTTGGGAATTTCAGTCTTTAGTGAGGAGACCAACTAGGAGTAGCTCTCTATCAGCACCCACCCGTGAACCATCTTCTTCCTAGCTTAGCAAGGCAAGTCTTCCTCTCTCGGTTGCCTTCTCACCATGGTTTTGATGTTTAGGATTTGTACTGATGATAGAACATTGGCTTATATTTGATTTTCATGCTTAAAATTTTTTTGGGATTAATATAAATAGATTTTTTGAGTTGCAATTATTGCACGCTAATATAGAATGAAATAGACCCATAAAAATGATATATTTAAGAAATCTATAAATAAAAATGGAATTTTTATGTTGAAGGCATGTTTTGTTTTGATTGAAATTAATACATGTTGAACCATGTGTTTAAATAGTTATGTATTATGAGATTATAAATTGAATATGAGGATAGTTGTATCTTTCATTTATGTTTCTATTCATGGGAGGGGGAAAACATGAATGAGGCCATTAATAGCAGAGAAAAAACGTGAATGAAGTTGTTTGAAAGAGAGTGAGAACATGAATGATTGCATTCATAGGAAAGGGAGAAGGTGAATGATGTTAAATCATTATTTGATGAGTTTAGTGTATAATGTACTATTTAAGATTTGTCGTGTTTCATATACCATGTCGTGCATGCTTATACTTGCTTATTATTCCATCATCATGCTTCTGTTCATTATGTTTCCTTTCATATTATATATTCATATATGTGTATATGTGTGTGTGGACGTCGTTTGGTTACCTCCTCGATCTAGTACTGAGTCAGCCTCAGGATCATGGTTGAAAGGTAACCATTAGAGGTAGACTTATTGGCATTCTAATGCCCATGGATTATAACATTTTAGGAGGTTTGCAGGTAGTCTGAAGAGGCACAGAGTGAGAGGGACTCAGAGTAATCATCGTTACATCCTATAGGTAGATAGAGGGCTCCATTATAAGGTTACTCCTTTTTGCTATATATATCCATTTTGGTATTGTATAAAGTGATACCTTACATTGAGGCCAAGAGTGCCTGAGTTGATGTTATATGTATTTCAGACTTAGTTTGAATTTCTTTTGATGAGACTTTTTATATATAAGTCATGTATTTCTCTCCCATGTCAGGTTTTTACCCATGTTGATATGTTTCTTGCTTTATATTCTTACTTTACTGAGTTATGTATCATATTATAATGACTCCAAAGTTTCCACCCAGACTGCAGCTAGTTTGTGAAATTAGAGGTGTTACAGTTGGTATCAGAGCTCCAGATTTAAGTATCTTAGGGGTCTAAACATGTGTTAGGTTATAGAGCAGGTCTAGAGTTTCTTAGGACTCAATTATTGGATGCGATAGGTAATCTTAGCCTAAGAGAGGATGAATACGTAAATTTATATGAATATATTTTACTCTTTGTGGTCGCTGATCCACTTTTATGCACGATCTCGGATATTTGGACGTGGTAGTAAACGGACTACAAGATTTAATACAGTTGATAATCTAGATGCAGAAAGGGGACATGCACCCAGTACTTGATCAATCTTCTTATGCCGATAATGGTGAGGATGGGATTGATTGAGGACTTCTTGACGAACAGAGGTCATCTGGCTCTACCACCACCAGAGCCACCAATTGTTCCACCTATCAGAGAGCAAGAGGGTTGGATGCAAATGATAGAGCGATTCCAAAAACTTCGGGCACCCGAATTTCATGGAGGATCCAATCCGCTTGCAGTGTGTAGGTGGAAGGAAGATATGGGGAACATATTAGATCTCATGAGTACGGACCCTATATAGAGACAAAGGTTGGCAGCCTTCAGTTTGAAGGGTGATGCCAGCAAGTGGTACAAAACCCAATTCTCGGAAGAGGAGCACTTACCACTACTTGGGGACAGTTTATCAGGAGATTCAGATTTATATTTTATTTCTGTAGCAGCAAGGGCCGGGAAGAAAATAGAGTTGCTCACTTTGGAGCAGGGGGATATGACTATGTCAGCATATGAGGACAAGTTTATCAGCTTGTCTCATTTTACTGACAACATGTGTTTATCAGCTTGTCCCATTTTACTGAGAACGTGTTCCAGACAGAGGCATGAAAGGCGCAGATGTTTGAGAGAGGACTCCAACCTCAGTTCAGGGATTTGTGTTTTCACAGGGACTTTATGTTGGCCCAAGGGTACATTCTCCATTTTTTATTTTGATGATTACAAACCACATGAAGTTACTCAGTACTAATCAAGTTCAAGTATTTCAGTACTTTAAAGGGTTCAAAAGGACTCAATGTGTTTCTTCCTCAAAAGGAAGTTTTTAAAGTCTCAAAGTTTACTCAAGGACAGGATTCAAATTAGGACAATCAAGATTGACGTTTTGAAGAAGCCCACTTAAAGTTTACTTAAAAACATATTGAATCTATGTAAGAAAATAGTTTGTTAGAGTAGAATGTAGAATTGATGCTCAAGAAGTCCCACACAAAAATATGAGTTTTCAAAATACAAGTTTTCATATCTAGTTTTCTCATTTTGGTATGAATTGAGGTTTAATCTGCACACAAAATTATAAAATTTTAGAACTTAAGAATAGAATATACAAGTTCTTAATACTATCATGATAGCAAGTGGTTATGCGGATCGTAATCCACAAGGAGGGATTAGCAATGGAAGCTTTTATGTAAGTTCATTTCTTTTTGAGTTTACAAAAATATGTTAGGAATTTCTTCTCAAATTTAGAAAAAGATAACAAAAAAGATTAAGTTAGAAGATGTGAAGAAGATGGTAAAAAAAAAGATGATGATGTTGTTGTTGTTGTTTTATTTACAAAAGAAAAGGAAAAAACTTAATAAACAGGAGAATGTTGGTTTTGGAGTAGAATTCTAAACTAAGAATCAAAAGAAAACTAAAATTCTTACTGACCTCTTTCGTGCTCATATACCATGAATACGTCGCTATGACTTTCCTAATCTCTGAAGGCGATCAAGCATGGCGTGTAGGATCTTCCCCGTTTCTGATCTACACTACGAATAAAAGAGCAAACTAAACTAGCAAAGGAATGATTGTTCATTACCATAAGCCATCAAGAGCACTTGCAATGGCGAAGCAGTCTCGAGGCTATCAGATTCACTGGGATTGCAAACACATCAGAGGAAAGCAAACAAAAATAAAAGTAAAAAAGAAATACAAACCTTGACTTAATTCAAATAATAATAAAAGAAAAGACTTACTTACACCGGTATCATCCTCTGTACAAGCTTACTCTCATTCCTCCATGAAACTCTCCTCTCCTCTCAGTTACATAAATAAAATAAAATTTACATAAAAGAAAAAGAAGAACCTAGGTTAAACCTATACATGAATTTATTCTACTCTCTATTTGGTGGGAGAAGTTCCTTGTAAAATTTTCTTGAATCAAATGAAAGATTACAACGGATTAACACTCCGACTATAAGAGAGGGAAGATGTTTAAACTTGAATCTCCCCTTTGTTTAATGCTGGGTTCTTAATGTGGCGGTGGAAAGTGAATCTTATTTTTCGTTGACCGACTGAATGTCAGGACCTCTTGGGAATCTTCTCTTTGGATGGCAGACAGAGTAACACAGCTCCTGTCGACCAGGAATCTGAAAGAGATTATAGGCAAAGATTAACTTGTACGCAGCAAGTTTCTTGAAGAGTTGAACTCGTTTTCGATGGAAGTCTCGGGGCTTCTACCCCTCACAAGCGAAATTCTTCTCCAAGAATTATCTGATCAATCGACCCCTTCCCCATAGCAACGGGGCTTATTTATAGAGGTTTCAGGGGTGAACGTGCCCCTAAAAATGCTCCATAATAGGGGTTAACTTCCTCATTATGTGGGCGGCAATTGACCCAATAACGAGAGCAGTTATAACTGAGACGCGGGTTTTGCGTCTTGGTGCTGTAGTGATGCAGAGACGCGGGTTTCGACCCTCGCGTCTTGGTATCACAGTGAAGATGAGACGCAGGTTTCAACCCCGCGCCTTGATGCTACAGTGGTGCTAAGATGCGGGTTTCGACCCTCGCGTTTTGATGCTGCTGTGATGGCTATAATTAGCCCTGCGTCTAGAGTTTGGACTCTGCTTTTTGATGACTTGTCTTTTAGTGATTTTTAGACAGCCTACAGAACTCCCTCCAAAGTTTTTCGATATTCTGCGGTTTACTGGGACGGATTTTGAAATACTTTGGACTCTGGTTAAATTCACTTCTCATGATTGGACTGATAATCATTTGAGATGCTCCGAGCTTGATCCTGTCTGGAATATGGTCTTCATGAGTATACTGTAAAACCATTTGAAGCCGCCAGAAATGATCGTGGTGAGTATCTAGATACACAGTCTAGACCTCCCCAGTGCTCTAAGTTTGTTGTTGGTGTACTTTGAACCAGGAGTAAATAGTCGAATGCAAGTCCTGTAGACGCAGGGGTCATGTTACTTTAAATACGCAGTCCTCACTTAGAGTGAGGACACATCATTAGTTTGCTGCAGAGACGCGATTCTTGTAGGGATGCGTCTTTTGAGATGAAGACGCAGCTTTCGCTCTGTGAACTAGGCGCGACTTTGGCTTAAGGACAAAAGGGCGTTGTTTTGAAACACAAATTTGTGTTCTTCAATAAAGGGGACGCGGCCTTCATATTTATGAAAGGACGCAGATTCATAAACGCGACCCTTTATTCTGTCAGGATGCAGTGAAAGCGCGATCTTAGGCTCCTCAAAAACTGATGCATGGATCCCAGATAATTGATGGGGATGTGGCACTGGCTCAATAGAGACGCATCTCTGGACCCTTGATAAGGCGCAAACTCAGGCTGTATTGAGTTTATGATAAAAAATACAACTGTCATCTCGCAATGGAGACGCAGTTCCAGCTCATAGGCCTTCTCTGTTGGGGATGCAAGCTTTGAAACACAGCTTTCAATTTGATGCGGACTCAGGATCCAATTCGCTGAGGAGACGCGGCTCTGAATTGCTCTCAGAAACGCGATAGAGAGTCTCTTAGCAGAAATGAAAGGAACGCAGCCTTTGGGTTTATGACAGAACGCGGATTTTAGGATGAAAGACCTTTAAATCTGTGCTTGACGCGACCTCCCAAGTGTCGCATGCGACCCGTTTTAATGATCTGGTTGGGCCTTTAAATGCCAAGTTGGTGTTGACGATTGGGGATTTGCGTCCTCGATGTTTCCCGAAGCGGCAATCCACGCGTCAGCTCTGTTGGCCCAGAGGCCTTCCACTCTAGTTTTGATGATGATCAACTCATGTAGTTATGTGTACTAATAATCTTGTAATTTTAGTTTTAGATCATTAATCAAGTTATTAATTGGTGATTAGCTTCAACCAGATGTTTTGGAAGCTTGTCACATGGTGATTCAAGAGCCCGAGCGACAAGATCATATATAGCACTCATTGGAGTCAAGCTCGGTGAATCACGGTTTGGATCGAGTCGGCTTAGAGACGGCGCTCTATAAGAAGACATCGATACCATAGTTTAGTTTTGTGTTTAGATCCAAATTGTAAAGATTAGAATAGTATGATATGCTCAAGTTCACAACACACACGTTTCATGTTTTGGATATTGGTTTTTGGTTTTTCCATTTTGATTTAACCGATCTTAGTTATCATGAATAGATATTATATCAAAACAAGTTTACATGGTTTAATGTATATTTGATTTGTTCTATATACATACATGCTTCAACTACTTAGACAAACTTACTTTGATATACCTATTCATGTGTTTTAGGTTTTGTGTTTTAACAAAACTTATTTTTGGAATTAAAGACAAAAATTATGATATGTATATGTTTCATGTATATTGGATTTCTATCCATATGCATCATGCTTCAAAGTGTTTAAATATCATGTTTTTGTATTTGGATGAGTTTTGGACAAAACGTATTTTCTATTCAAAAATCCAAGTTTTAGAAAATACAGTTTTTGGTTTTTAGCAAAATTTCTATAACACAAAAATAATGGTCCATATTGTTTGAATTTGTGTTAAAATTTTTAACACTAGTTTATATTTCATTGTAAAATGATAAAACTATTTTTGTGTAATTTTAGAGATTTTTACGAGAATTTTTAGGATTAAAAATTACATGTTTTTCTGACCAGAACAGCTGCTGCCAGGCTAGGACGGTCGACCGGACGGTCGACCGTACCAAGTATCCGGTCGACCGTCGCTGTTGACCGACGTGCACGGATACGTGCACGCTGGCTGCCCCATAAGCCGGTCGACCGCACGGTCGACCGACTGAGAGGAGGTTGCTCTCTGTTTGCTCCCGGTCGACCGAGCGGTCGACCGGCCAGAGAGCCGTTGCTCTCTGGTTCTGGGGACGGTCGACCGCTCGGTCGACCGATGGCACAATGGTCTGAAATATGACCGTTAGACGGTCGACAGCCCGGTCGACCGGTAGTTCAGTTTTGACAGGATCTGCTGCCAACGGCTAGTTTTGTAAATGGGCTATAAATACCCCATTAGAATGAGGTTTTCTCTAAGAATTTTTGGGCTAAAATTTCTGAGCTTTCTCTAGTGTTTTCACAGAATTCAAAAGAAGTTTTTGGCTTTAATTGAACAATCTATTTGGTGTTTTTGTTAGGGTTTGAAAAATCAAAGAAAAGGATTTTTGGGAAAAGTGTTTGATTCAACTTTTTTATCTTGATTTCTAGTTTTTCTCAAGGATTTTCTTTGAGTTTTTGATTTCCATTCCTTTGGTTTTCTCCATACTTGAGCTACATCTACTATCTTATTCTATAGGATCTTTGTGTGTGAAAAGAGATTGTTTGTGGTCTTTTAATCACCAAGTTGTAAACCCAATCTTTGCTTGGGTTTGAACCTTTCCCTCATTGTGTTGAGGAGGTTGTTCATTTGGGTTGTATCCCTCAAGTTGTGATGTGATCCTTGTGTTGGTTTGTGCCAATCCCTCAAGTTGTGAGGTGATTGTTTGTTAGCTTGGTGCTTTGCCTCAAGGAGGAGGTTGTGCTTGTAAGGAGAGGAGTTGGGTACTCCTTGTGATTGTATTGCCTCAAATCCTCGGTGGAGGTTCCCTGTGTGGGAGTCCTTTGTGGACAAGCTAGTGGATTTGAAATCCTTCTGGGTGAAGGCAGGGACGTAGAGCTGGGTGCTCGAACCTCGAAATAAATATTGTTGTTTGCGCTTGATCCATTGACTCTTACTCTTTCTCTCTCTTTACTTTGTGCCTTGCATTATTTCAGATTGATCATTCATATTTATATGCTTGGCTTAGTTGTGTGTGCATCACTTGTTGCTTGCATCTTGCATAATTGCAATTAGTTTTTAAATTCCGCATTTAGTTCACTAGATTAGCATAATCACCTATTCACCCCCCTCTAGGTGATTTTCAATTGGTATCAGAGCTTACGCTCCTGATATTAGGTTTAACCACCTAGGAGTGAAATCTTGGTTTGCTAATCTTCATTTGCATTTTTCATTTGCACATATATAGTTTGCACTCATAGATAGCCCTCCTATGTTTGATTTTTCTAGACATGATATTTGGAAGGCCAAGATGAGTAGTCATTTAAAAAGCCTAGGACATCTAGTTTATCAAGCCACTACTCAAGAATCCTACCCAAATGCTAGCAAGTATAGAAAGGCCAATGCATTAGCACTTAAAACACTTAGAGCATCTCTTAATGAAGATCTTTTACATGTGTTTGCTCATTATGATTCGGCTTTTGCAGTTTGGAGCATATTGACTTCTCCCGAGCTACCAAGGATTATCAACAAGTTGAGAAGATCTAGGAGAGACAAGTCCGACGAGCATTGCCTCATGGTCCAAGGGAAAGACTCCCTTGAGGTACAATCGGATTCTCAACTAGATGATAGCTCTACTTCCTATTGCCATGGTTGTTTTGAAGTTCAAACATTGAATATGGAACTTGCTCAAAAGCTTGAAAATTTTTTGGAAAAACATGATTTGTTGAAAAAGAACAATTTTGAACTAAAGAAGAAATGAAGGATTTATGTTCAAGTTTTGAATCAGTTTTGCAAGAGAAGGAAGAGATTACTAGTGAATGTGACTCACTAAGATCTCAACTAGACCTTACCCTAAAAGAGATTGATGTTTTGAAAAGCAAAAATGATTGTGATGATATTTTGAAGAACAATGAGGTTTTATCTTTAAAATTAGATTTTATTTTAAAAGATAACCTTGCTTTGAAAAACGAAATTGAATTTATTTCAAAAGAATTGGATTTAGTTTTGAAGAAAAATAAATCTTTAAAAATTGATATAGATTATCATGTTTGTCATGCTAGTGTAGCTTCTTCATCTATCACACCTATTGCATGCTCCACTTTATCTTCAAGTATTGAAAATGATATAAATATTTTGAAAAAAAGTGTTGATTGTTTAGGCTTCACTTTGAGCCAATGTGCTTTGAATCACACACGCTTGGAATCCTTGGTTCGCAAGAAACAAGCTCCATCTTTGCATGCACACTATACACGGCATACACATACTCATCACGATCACAAACTTCACACTATGTATGCCCATGTGTACATGTGTACACATTGTAGTCGAAAAGGCCACCTTGCTAGATTTTGCTATGATCGTTTACATGTTGAAAATTTAGCAAATAATCTTGTATGGGTTAGGAGAGATACTAACCCCTATGGACCCAAAAGGAAATGGGTACCAAAGACCACCCCTTTGATTTTTGATGTAGGTGTGGGCTCTCGCATCACGTGAGAGTATTGGTGCCTTGAAGTGGATGCGTTCCGTACTTAAAGAAAACAATTTGGATGCATCACTTTCAAGGGGAGTTTGGTGGGAGGACCACCTTGGTTTGGAGAACTAGAGAGGTGCCTTCATCAGTTTTGGTATCAATCTCTAACTCCCATTTTTATTTGCATGCTTTATCATGTTTATCGTTTTATAGCATGTCTTGTTTTATTGTTCATTATGCTTATGTCATGATAATTAGATTAGTGTTATACATGTTAGTTATTTGAGACACCCATGGACCTATCTTTGTATTCTCACTTTGTTTTTAACTAATATGTATGTCCTAGATCTAATGCACATGCATACACATAATGATCATATGTGTGTTTGTGATTTTTATTTTGATGTTTATAGTTTAAATGCCATGATTCTTAGATCATTGACATGCATGTATAGCTCTTGAGATCACCCATGTTTATATGGACCCATATGTTGTGTTCTCACCATTTGTTTATCTATTATTCACATCATAGCTCTAATAGCATGTGGATTTACATAATGATGATTTATGTCTTGTTTCGTGCTTCATGATTTGAATATATGTTTAAATGTTAGTTTTCATTAAGACTAGAATTTATACTTGTACATGTAGTGGGCCACAAATAAATATTTATATATGTTTGTGCTTGGATGCTTATTTGTACCCATTAGATGTTCTAATATAGTCTAGTTTTGATGATTCATGCATTCTAACTTGTATTCCCTATTTTGGACATGTTTTATGATCATGAGTTTCCGCTTCATGTATATGTCTACTTTGCCAAACTTTAAGATATACATGTATACTCCTTGAGTCATTTGCTTTTCATGCAAATCTTTATATATAGACTCAATTGTGTTTAGGGATATGTATGTATACTTTTTGTATTGACAAAACATACATATGCCTTGAAGTATAATTTGTTTTATTAAAATTTTTAGATTTTCATGTTTCATGTTTAAAGGAATTTAAATCGAGCTTAATTGAATATTTTCATGATGATATGTGTCACATAACACTTGTTCACTCACTTTATTAGGTTTCCCATGACTTTGTTTTCATGAGTATGATTTGGGCTTTATGGACTTTGAGTGTTTAGTGATCGTGTGATTTACATGTGGTTCATGAAAAACAATTTTATTTTATTCCTTATTTGAAGGATTTCGTACTAGTTTAAAAGTTTTTTCATTTAACTAGCTCGTATTCTTTACTATGGTAGATATTTTCAAACAAACTATATTTTCAAACCTATTTTTGAAAACCTCTACTTCTAAGGGCGGTTGGATGGGAGACCATGCTCATGTATGCTTTATAATGAAAATCATTTTAAACTTGAACATGATTGGGAGGTTAGAAAATATGAGATATACACTTGATCTTATTGTTGTTTCAATTGGTATTATTGGATTCTTTTAATTGGTATCAATATTGATATTTCTTGTATACTCATATATTTTTTATGTATGTATAATTACATTTCAAATAGTATCAATTTCGATTGTTATCTAATATTCCATACATATATATTTGTTTATGCTAAGGCTTGAGCTTCAACTTTGTTTCAATTGATTTAGCTTTCAATTGGTATCTTAATTCGAGCCTACGCATTGTTTTTGTTGGTATTTCATAAAGGGGGAAAAAACTCGTATTTTATCTTTCAATTGGTATTTTGTTTTCCACTCTCACACTTTATGATTAAAAGTTTTTTATTTAAAGCATATGATATCAAAATCAAATTTGTTTATATGCTTAAAAAGAATAATAATTTCAATTTATAAAGATTGTTTATTGATATGATATTTGTTTACTTATCAATTGGTATCAAGATTTTGTTTTTCAATTGGTATAGTTTCATTTTTAATTGGTATCAATATGCACTTCATTGACACTTTTTTAATTGGTATCATATTTAATTTGACCCCTTATTGATATCATTTTTGTTTTAGACAAAAAAAAGGGGAGAACATTTTGTTTTTGATACATCCTTTATTGATTCTTTATTTTGAACAAAAAGGGAGAAGAATATATTTTTGTTTTGTTTTTAACCCCTTTTTTGATGATTGACAAAAAGGGGGAGAAGAATTTGAGTTTATATATGCATATTATGCATGTTTTATGTTTTTATTAAGTTCATTTGGTATCAAAGTATTATTTATAGAACATGTTTATTTTTGGTATCAAGAGCTTGTAAAAGAGATCATTAGTTTGTTTTGCATATATTAAATTTAATTGGTATCTAGAGCATGTTTATTTGTTTTTGAAAATTTCATTGGTATCTAGAGCATTTTATTGTTTATGCATATCTATGCATGTTTCATACTTCATATTCATTGCATATTTATGTTTATTTGTTTATGCATGAGTTAAGGGGGAGCTTCTTTGAAACTTAACTTTAATCCATGCATATATAACTCCATGAGTTTTGTCATCATCAAAAAGGGGAGATTGTTGGCCCAGAGGCCTTCCACTCTAGTTTTGATGATGATCAACTCATGTAGTTATGTGTACTAATAATCTTGTGATTTTACTTTCAGATCATTAATCAAGTTATTAGTTGGTGATTAGCTTCAACCAGATGTTTTGAAAGCTTGTCACATGGTGATTCAAGAGCCCGAGCGACAAGATCATATATAGCACTCATTGGAGTCAAGTTCGGTGAATCACGGTTTGGATCGAGTCGGCTTGGAGACGGCGCTCTACAAGAAGACATCGGTACCATAGTTTAGTTTTGTGTTTAGATCCAAATTGTAAAGATTAGAATAGTATGATATGCTCAAGTTCACAACACACACGTTTCATGTTTTGGATATTGGTTTTCGGTTTTTCCGTTTTGGTTTAACCGATCTTGGTTTTCATGAATAGATATTATATCAAAACAAGTTTACATGGTTTAATGTATATTAGATTTGTTCTATATACATGCATGATTCAACTACTTAGACAAACTTACTTTGATATACCTATTCATGTGTTTTAGGTTTTGTGTTTTAACAAAACTTATTTTTGGAATTAAAGACAAAAACTATGATTTGTATATGTTTCATGTATATTGGATTTCTATCCATATGCATCATGCTTCAAAGTGTTTAAATATCATGTTTTTGTATTTGGATGAGTTTTGGACAAAATGTATTTTCTATTCAAAAATCCAAGTTTTAGAAAATACAGTTTTTGGTTTTGGCAAAATTTCTATAACACAAAAATAATGGTCCATATTGCTTGAAATTTGTGTTGAAATTTTTAACACAAGTTTATATTTCATAGTAAAATGATAAAACTATTTTTGTGTAATTTTAGAGATTTTTATGGGAATTTTTAGGATTAAAAATTACATGTTTTTCTGACCAGAACAGCTGCTACCAGGCTAAGTCGGTCGACCGTCGCTGTCGACCGACGTGCACGGATATGTGCACTCTGGATGCCCCATAAGCCGGTCGACCGCACGGTCGACCGACTGAGAGCAGGTTGCTCTCTGTTTGCTCCCGGTCGACCGGCCAGAGAGTCGTTGCTCTCTGGTTCTGGGGACGGTCAACCGGCCGGTCGACCGATGGCACAACGGTCTGAAATATGACCGTTGGACGGTCGACCGCCCGGTCGACCGGTAGTTCAGTTTTGGCAGGATCTGCTGCCAACGGCTAGTTTTGTAAATGGGCTATAAATACCCCATTGGAATGAGGTTTTCTCTAAGAATTTTTGGGCTAAAATTTCTGAGCTTTCTCTAGTGTTTTCACAGCAATCAAAAGAAGTTTTTGGGCTTTAATTGAACAATCTATTTGGTGTTTTTGCTAGGGTTTGAAAAATCAAAGAAAAGGGTTTTTGGGAAAAGTGTTTGATTCAACTTCTTTATCTTGGTTTTTAGTTTTTCCCAAGGATTTTCTTTGAGTTTTTGATTTTCATTCCTTTGGTTTTCTCCACACTTGAGCTACATCTACTATCTTATTCTATCGGATCTTTGTGTGAGAAAAGAGATTGTTTGTGGTCTTTTGATCACCAAGTTATAAATCCAATCTTTGCTTGGCTTTGTGCCTTTCCCTCATTGTGTTGAGGAGGTTGTACATTTGGGTTGTATCCCTCAAGTTGTGAGGTGATCCTTGTGTTGGTTTGTGCTAATCCATCAAGTTGTGAGGTGATTGTTTGTTGGCTTGGTGCTTTGCCTCAAGGAGGAGGTTGTGTTTGTAAGGAGAGGAGTTGGGTACTCCTTGTGATTGTATTGCCCCAAATCCTCGGTGGAGGTTCCCTATGTGGGAGTCCTTTGTGGACAAGCTAGTGGATTCGAAATCCTTCTGAGTGAAGGCAGGGACGTAGAGCTGGGTGCTCGAACCTCGAAACAAATATTGTTGTTTGCGCTTGATCCATTAACTCTTACACTTTCTCTCTCTTTACTTTGTGCCTTGCATTATTTCAGATTGATCATTCATATTTATATGCTTGGCTTGGTTGTGTGTGCATCACTTGTTGCTTGCATCTTGCATAATTGCAATTAGTTTTTAAATTCTGTATTTAGTTCACTAGATTAGCATAATCACCTATTCACCCTCCCTCTAGGTGATTTTCAAGCTCTTCATTAGGCTTTGGCATTAATATCTTTAAATGTCAAGTCGGCGTTGACGATTGGGGACTTGCGTCGTTGACGTTTCCGAAACGGCAATCCACGCGTCAGCTCTCTATTGGGCTTCGACGTACGTGCGGTAATTAAGGCTGATGGCTCTGATTTTTATGCCATTAATCACAGGCCTTACGGGTTGCCTATAAATAGGACTCGCCCCCTTAACAGTCCATTGCTTAGACTGTTTCCCCTTAAGAGCAGGCGCTCTGAGGGACTTCATCATGACTTAATCTTCTTCTTTCAATGGGATGTACCCCCATGGACAGCGAAGACTCAAAGCTTTCATGATTTTCTTTAATCTTTTCTGAAGATTATCACTGTCAAGTGATTTCAAGATCAAAAAGCGTCTCTCCGAGTACCTTTTATATCCGCGCCTTGATGCAGAAAGTTCAACCTCTAGAGGGTTCTTCTGTGGGTAAGAATCAATTATCACCATGAAATACTCAGTCCAACTGAGTTTTAGTTTTGCTGTCCCTTGAAGAGATTCACTCTCTTGACCTTCTCTTGAAGCCTGACTGGTGCGCCCATTATTTGGAAGTCGCGCCTTTAGACTTCTTGATGAAGCGTGAGTTGATTGAGTCTGAATTCTAACTCAAAGTCCTTTGGACGCAAGTGTGATGAACTCTGTACCTGGACTGTGAGATGCGAGCTTTGCATATAGAGCTCGCGTTTGAGGTTGTTCACTTAAAAGAACTTTAATTCTGGTCAAGGGCTTCAGACTTGGATGTAGCAAACCTTGTTTCTCAAATAAGGATGTGGCAACTTTCGCGTCTGGTTCCCTTTGCGTCAATTATTTTGGACGCGGTCTAACACTTGACTGCGTTCAGATCTGTGTGCATCTAGAATCTCTAACTTCGATCACGTCTGTTTCTGTCGCAATAGGACTTTGACTTTCTGAGTGGGTCATCCCTGCGTCTTAAGTCTACAGCTATAGCCGCGTCTGTTCTTCAATCTTTCTGTTTCAGGATTCTAACCTTCTGATTTTTACTCCTCGCAGGTAGCCTCAATCATCCTTTCGCATATTCGCTGGGCCCTTGTGAGAATATATCGGCCAGCGAACCTGTTCAATGGTCGACCATTGGAGAGAAGTCACGGCTCCTGTTTATAGGAGACGAGGATTTGCGCGACGGATGGCATCCATCATGACCTCATTGGACATAATGCACCGCCAGTACCCTCGGGCTCGTCATGGTCACAGTGGGTATGGCGGTGGATATGGTAGTGGGTATGGTCCTCTTGTAGGTCACTGGAAAGAGGACGTCACCTGTAAGGCCTTGGATTCTCCCTTCACTTACCCCAGAAGTGTCATCGACGAAAAATCTATGCTCATTGGATGGCTTTCTGGTGGTAGAGATGTTTGTCAACGAAGGATTATGGCCCACACCAGTTGGTCGGGTGGAATCAGAAGGTTCCGCTGCATTTCGACCTCAAGAAACACCATTGTTCTCAGCCAACGATGGACTCCTTCGATGTTTACATCATGCATCATGATGTAATCAACATCTGATCGTCACAATATTACTCGGCCCTTCTTTGGCGCTCTTCCGAACATCTTGTATTTGGATTAGTGAGACTACTTTAAGGAGTGAGTGCAACCTTTTACTGAGAGAGAGGAACTTCTTTGTACCCCTTTATTGTAACACTCAATCTTATTATATAAGAGAGCGTCTTGTATCACTTTAGTATGTCTGGACATAAATAAAAGTGACACTTTTTTCTTTTTTTTTCTTGTCTCCTTCCATTGTCTTGAATTCCCTTTTTGTATTGAAAATCAGACGAAATGGAAGTAAAAAGATTTTTGACTTGCTAAAAATATGATAATACTCCTAATGAGTCAGAGTCTGTAGGAAAATCCTGTTTCAGGAAATTCAGCAATGCTGTCAGAGGTGTAATTTTAACATGACAGAAGTAAGATAGTTCTTGTGGACCTGCCAATCTATAAATGAGAATGACAAGTGAAATTTATACCCCCAGAGAGGATGAGTTTTCATCAGAGGTTTGGAATTAACTTAACCAAGACCCAGCTGGGAATTTAGTGAAAACACTGTTAACGTGTAATGTTAACCTGACAATGTTTTTTTTTTTAAAGTGGACTTGTTATTCTGTTGACGAGGATAACAAGTGAGACTAGACTCATGGGGAATCTAGGAGGACTTTTTCTATTAGAGGTGTGATATTAACTTAACGGGTTGGATACAGTCTTGTCGGAAGTGTGATGTTAACTCGACAAGGGTGTGAGTCAGAGGTGTGATATTAACTTAACTCAAAAGGATTTCAGCTTTATTTGGAAAAGTTGAAAATTTCACTGTCATAGGTGTAATGTTTAACTTAGCAGTAAGGGTAATGCTAGAGGTATAATTTTGAACTTGGCATTGATCATCTCGACTTTGACAAGGAAGTCCGAGGGAAAGTCATGGTCATAGTGTATTGTTAAACTTAGCAATGACCTGGACGGTCAAGTCATCGTTAAGGTTGGAAGGGGACCTCCCCGGGGATCTCAGGGGGCGGAGCCAACGACGACAACAACAACAACTAAGCCATTTGTCCTAAGTATTTGGGGTAGGCTACATGAACCAATAGAGAATCACGCTAGATCAGACACATGGATCAGCTTTCTCCACTCATTCTTATCCAGCAATATGTCTCCACTAAGACCTTTAGCCTCTATATCTTGTCGCATTACCTCCATCCATGTTTTCTTCGGTCTCCCCTGCGCTCTTTTAACTTGCCCTAAATTGATACGCTCTACTCGCCAAACTGGTGCATCTGTAGATCTCGTACATGACCAAACCATCATAAGCAGTTTTCTCTCATCTTCTCTTCTATAGAGGTTACACCTATCTTAGTACGAATATCCCCATTTCTCACCTTATCTCTCCGCATGTTACCACACATCCAATGAAGCATGCATATCTCTACTACACTCATCTTTTAGGCATGATGTCTCTTTATAGCCTAACATTCTACGCCATATAACAAAGCTATTCTAATAGCAGTCCGATAAAACTTTTCCTTCAGTCATAACGGAATGTTACGGTCACATAAAACTCCTGTTGCGCTCCTTCAGTCATAACGGAATGCTAAGAAACATACAAGATTCATTAGTCCATCAAAGCTATAGTAAAGCTAGCATGAAATAAGAACTTGTAATGTAGTCATTGGCATAGTGATGTACTCCATCTTCATGTTCCATCACGGTACTTGTTCTAAAGACAAGGCTCTAAGTGAGGTTCACATGAGTCATATGGAGGGAGAACATAGCATTTACAAGGAATAAAAAACAACTCATCTTCATTAGAGGTAAAATAGACTTGTAGATGGCAAGACTAGAAGAAAGTATCTAATGAATCATATAAGTTAGCAATCACCCAAGAGTTAGTAGTTAGTAAAATTAAAAGTTAGTTAGTCATGTTAATAATTAGCTAGACATGAAAATAAAGAACAAGAAACAGTTCATTGTAGAAGTGAAATAGAAGAAAGTAAAAGCTTAAAGAAAAATAATGCACTAGAACAAGAGAAGATAAAGATTGAAAGCTCGATCCTTGTATTGCGTTGTCACCGTCTCCAATTACAAAGATTTGCTCACTCTCACTCTCTCTTTTCTGGATTCTAGAAGGAGAAAAAGAAAATTACATAAGAGACTAAAAGAAAACCTAGAGAAACCCTAACAATTTCCCTATAAACAATGCTCTTTTCTCCTCTCTCATTACAGAGACCCTAGGGGTCTATTTATAGTCTTCATGCGAGGAGGTCTTCCCACTTTAGTCTCTGGATCAAACGCTGAAGTACGGCCTAAAGATTGCCGTTGGTCCGCGGCCAGTGCCGCGTTTCCGTGGCCGTTTCTTGGCCGCTGCGCTAGCGGATTTTTGTGCCGTTCTGTTGCATCTCGTATCCCCAGTTGGATCTTGTAGAAACTGAGAATACGTTCTGGATCTTTTCAGACTTGGGCTTTTCTCTTGTGGGCTTCTTCAATGTTTCTTTGATTCTTCAAAAATTCACAATTGTTGGGTCTCTTTCTCCATTAGACATTGGATCTAAAAAAAGAGAGAAAAAACAGTAAAAATCAACTATTTATTCAGATAAAGCATAGCATGTGGTAGAAAATGATGCATAAATGACTCCAATCACACTAGAGCAGATCAGAATTTTGGCTCTTGAAAACTTGTTGAAAACAACTCAAATGTGGGGTATTTATAACCCCCCACAAAATTCTGCCCGTTGGCAGGCAGAAAGGTCAAAAATGACCTTCCGGTCGACTGGCCGGTTGACCAGCCAACGATCAAATTTCTGACTGTTGAGCCTGCCAATCGACCGCTCAATCGACCGCGCCCAGAACCAGAGAGCAACGGCTCGTCGACCGGGCCAACCCGAGAGTGGGTTGACTTCAGTCGGTCAACCGCTTGGTCGACCAACCAAGCAAGCTGGCCTGCGTGCACGTCGGTCAACCGGTACGGTCGAAGGACTCTTGGTCCGGTCGACCGCCAGAGCCTGGCAGGGCAATATATAGGATTTAAAACTTGGGTTTTTTATTACCTAATTAAATCCCATAAAATCTATAAAAATCCACAAAAATAGGTTTTTGATATACCTTTGACATACAAACATGTTTGGGTAAAAATCAAACTATGTTACAGACATTTTGAACCATTTTTATGACTTACAAATTTTGCCAAAAACCAAAATCCGTATTTTTCAAAAACTTAGATTTTTTGAAATGAAAAATTGTTTTGTCCAAAACACTTGCAAATACAAAAACATGATATTGAAACAACTTTGAGGCATATAGTATATGGATATAATCCAATATATATATAAAGATATATATCAATGTTTTTGACATTAAATTCGAAAATAAGTTTTGTTAAAATACCAAAACTCCAAACTCATGAAATAGACTATCAAACTAAGTTTTTTAAATAGTTGAAGCATACATGTATATAGAACAAATCTAATATACATTAAACCATGTAAACATGTTTTGATTCTATCTATTCATGAAAATCAAGATCGGTTAAACCAAAAATCAAAACCAATAAACATGAAACTTATGTGTGTTGTGAACTTGAGCATATCACACTATCTAATCTTTAACAATGGATTTAAACTAACTATTCTAAAATAAACCGAGATCTTCTTGTAGAGCGCCATCTCCAAGTCGACTCGATCCAAACGTGATCCACCGAGCTTGACTCCAAACGAGTGCTAGGTATGAACTTGATGCTCGAGCTCTTGAATTACCATGTGAAAGTTTCAAAACACCTTTGTTGAAGCTAATTACCTACTAATATCTTGGTTAAATATCTGAAACTAAATATCACAAGATTATTAGTAAACTATAACTATATGAGTTAATCATCATCAAAACTAGAGTGGAAGGCCTCTGGGCTAACAGTGCCCTCATGATTTTGGTAACTATCTCTAACTCCCATTTTTGTTTACATGCTTTCATTTTAGCTTGTCATGTTTTCATGATTATTATGTTAAATGTCATGATAATTAGATTTGTGACATACATGTATAGTATTTGAGATACACCAATGTTCATACGGATTATTACTTTTGTGTTCTCACTTTAGTTTAACTATCGTGTATATCATAACTCTAAACATGTGCATTCATGTAATGATCATATTAGTTTGTGTTTTGTTTCTATGCTTCATGTTTTGATTACATGTTTAAGATGTAGATTTCATTAAAACTTGAGTATGTACTTGTACAACTAGTGAGCCACAAATAGATTATTATATGTATGTGCTTGAATGCTCATTTGTACCCATTAAATGTACTAGTATAGCCTAGTTTTGATAATTCATACATTTTGACTTGTATTCCCTATTTTTGTACATGTTTTCATGTTTGTGGTTAGCTTCATGCATATGTCTATTTTGTTGAAACTTTTGATATACATGTATACTCCTGAGTCATTTGCTTTTCATACAACATCTCTTTATAGACTCAATTGTGTTTGGATATGTATGTATACCTTAAGCTTTGACAAAACATACATATGGCTTGAAGTTTGAATTATTTTGATGAAAATTGAATTTTGATGATTTTCATAATTTTTATGTTTGTAAAGGAATTCCATATTGAGCCTTAATGTCTCATCCCATGATTTTGTGACTACATGACTCTTACACTCACATTACTTAACGTTTTCTCATGAATTTATTTTCATGAGTATGATATGTACTTTATAGATTTTGAGTGTTGATGATCGTGAGACTTACATGTTTTTCATGGAATATATTCTTATTTTATTTCTTACTTGAAGGATTTCGCACTAGTTTTCAAATTTATCATATAACTAGTTCGTATTCTTCATTTGGTAGAGTTTTCAATTATGCTAAAATTATTTTCAAACTTCTTTTTGAAAACCACTACCCATTAAGGGTGGTTGGATGGGCGATCATACCTTGTATGCTTAATTGAAAATCTTTTTAACATGTGCATGAAAGGGAGGTAGTATTAGTAATACACTTGATTCTCATTGAGTTTTCAATTGGTATCACAATTGATATTTATTTTGTATACTCATATTTGTTTCTATATATGTATGCTTCAATTTCAAATAGTATCAATTTCGATTTGTATTTAATTTTCATACATATATATGTTTTGATTGTGCTTACTATATCTTTATATCTTTGAGCACAAATTTTGTCATGCTAAGCTTGATTTAGTCCTTAATGATAATTATTTTCAAATTGATATTTTATACAAGCTTATGCATTATTTTCATTAGTATTTCATAAAGGGGGAGAAAATTCATGTTTTACCTTTCAGTCAATTTTGTTTATAATTAGTGTTTTACTCCCACTCTTTATGTTGAAAAATGATATCTTAGTTTTCATTTGATTTTCTATGCTCCTAGTGAAAATTATTTTTAATTGGTATATGTTTCATTTTTAATATTGGTATCAAGAATATTAAATTGATATTATTCTCTAATTGGTATCTCTATTACAAAATTTAGTACTTAACCAAAAAGATTGGTTTATATTTTTCAATTGGTATCAAAAGTGTAAAATATTTTCAATTGATCCTAATTTTACAATTGGTATCACGATTTTCTATATGTTTATATCTTTCAATTGGTATCAAAATTTCTGTTGGTTTCTTCAAAATATTTTGTTTATTTTTAATTGGTATCATAAATTGATATCATAATGTTTCGATGTATGCCTTCATACTAAATTGATATATTTTTCAATTGGGTATCATAATTTTTGATTTGTATTGCTTATATGCAAGGGAAGTTTAACATCTTCACTATATATAAGTTCATATTGAGTGTAAGTCATATTGAAGTCATTAACCTTTCTTTGGTATGTAGTACACGTGTGTAGTAGGAGCTTCACATCTTCTTTTATACATTACATATTATGCTTTATATGGTTAGGGTTTAGTCATCTCTTTTCATATAAATGCTTGTATGCAGGGGGAGTTAACTTTACGTCTCTTCTCTTCATGAATGTATATAGCATATACACCTTTATTGTTTTGTTTTATGCAAAAAGGGATAAAATTCTTATTTATGCCCTTTATTGTTTGTACCCCTTTGTTGAAGAGTTGACAAAAAGGGGAGAGATATTTTGGAGTTTGATATATGCATGTTTGTTTATATGTATGTTTGTTTGAAATTGTTATTTTTTATATATGCATGTTTGTTTAAATCTGTTATCTTTTACCATTGGTATCAAAAGCATCTTTTGTTGGTATTGGTATCAAGAGCATCTTTTATTGTTTTGTTGGTATTAAGAGTTTTTGTTGGTATTAAGAGCAACTTTTGTTGGTATTAAGAGCAACATTATTTTTAAGAACATATTTATTTTAAAATTGATATCAAAAGCAAGTTTATTTCATTGGTATAAAAGATCATGTTTGTTTCATTTCCTTTTTATGCATGTTTATGCATATCTATGTTGAGTATTCATGGCATATCTTTATTGTTTATTGCTATGCATGAGTTAAGGGGGAGTTTCTATGAAGCTTAACTTTAATTCATGCATATATAACTCCATGAGTTTTGTCATCATCAAAAAGGGAGAGATTGTTGCCCCAGAAGCCCTTCACTCTAGTTTTGATGATGATTAACTCATGTAGTTATAGTTTACTAATAATCTTGTGATATTTAGTTTCAGTTTCAGATATTTGATCAAGATATTAGTAGGTGGTTAGCTTTAACAAAGGTGTTTTGAAGCTTTCACATGGTGATTCAAGAGCTCGAGCGTTACGTTCATATCTAGCACTCGGTTGGAGTCAAGCTCAGTGAATCATGTTTAGATCGAGTCGCCTTGGAGATAAGAAGACTTCGGTTTGTATTTATTTTGTTTAGATCTCATTGTAAAGATTAGATAGTGTGATATGCTCAAGTTCACAATACACACACAAGTTTAAAGTTTCATACTTTGATTTTCAGTTTAACCGATCTTTGTTTTCATGAATAGATAGGATCAAAACAAGGTTATATGGTTTAATGTATATAAGATTTGATCTATATACATCTATACTTCATATACTTAGAAAAACTTATTTTGATAAGCCTATTCATGAGTTTGGAGTTTTGTATTTAAACAAAACTTATTTTCAGATTTAATGTTCAAAAGCATAGATATAAATCTTTATATGTATATTGGATTTTATCCATATACAACATGTTTAAAAGTTGTTTAAATATCATATTTTTGTATTTACATGTGTTTTGGAAAAATCGGATTTCCATTTCAAAAATCCACGTTTTGGAAAATACGATTTTTGGTTTAAGGCAAATTGTCAATCACACAAAAATGGTTCAAATAGTTTGTAATATGTGTTGAATTTTATCACACATATTTGTATTTCAAAGATCTAATAAAAACTGATTTTTGTGAAATTTATGTGATTTTATGAGATTTAATTAAAGATAAAAACCCAAGCTTTTAAATCCTATATTGGCTGGACTGGCTGTCTGCCGGTCAATCGAGGCAGAAGTCGGTCGACCGCGCCAGTCGACCAAAGTGCACAGACGTGCACGCAGCAAGGCTGGTGGGCCGGTCGACCATCAGAGAGCAGAAAAGGCCCCGGTCGATCGACCGGTCGACCGGTAGAGAGTTCTGCTCGACCGGCCAGAGAGCCGTTGCTCTCTGGATCCAGGCTCGGTCGACCGGGCGATCGACCGGTGACACAACAGTCAGAAATCTGACTGGTAGCACAACAATCAGAAAATGCCCTTGCCTGCTGCCAGCGGGCAGATTTGGATTGGGGCTATAAATACCCCATTCTTTGGCTGTTTTAAACAAGAATTTTAAGAGCAAAATTTCTCACATTTACAAGTATTTTACAGCAAGTTTTTAAAAGAGTTTTTGGCTTTAAGATTTGATCTTTATTTTATTTTAAAGGGTTGAAAAAATCAAAGAAAAGAAAAGTCTTTGGGAATTGATTTGATCTTCATTCACATTTCTATCTAGAGTTTTTTTTCTAGAGTTTTTCTTTGTGATTTTGATTTCCAAACTCTTTATTTTCTCACACTTTAGCTATCTATCTATCCTATCTATTAGGATCATTATTTTGTGGGAAAAATTGGTTTGTGGTTGAGATAGACAACCAAGTTGTAACCTTCCATACTTTGTGACATCCCTCTAGTGAGGGGTGATTGTGTTGATATCCTTCTACTGAGAGGTGATTGTGGATGTGGTGTTTGTATCCCTCTAAGTGTAGAGGAGATTGCGGTTGTGTGGCTAAGTGCCTTATCCCTCAAGTGTGAGGTTGATAGTTGTTTGGCATAGTGTCTTGCCTCTAGTGAGAGGTTGTATTGGTTGAGAGAGGAGTTGTGTACTCCCGATTTGTATTTACCCAAATCCTCAGTGGAGGTTCCCTGTGTGAGGAGCCATGTGTGGAAGGATTTAGTGAAAATCCTTCTGTGTGAAGGCGGGGACGTAGAGCTGTGTGCTCGAACCTCGAAACATATCTTTGCGTTTGCGTTTGATCCACTTTCTCTAGCTCTCTGTCTTATATTGTGCCTTGGATCATTTCATATTGTTCATATCATTTATTGCTTGGTATTAATTGTGTGTGCCATACTTGTGTTAAACCAAGAGAGCTTCATATAACACGTCAACCCTTATTTAGATGATTAAGAGGAGTTAGTTCAGAGCCCTTTACCGGGAATTCGGATGCACTCTTTGGTTACACTAAGTGTGTTGCAATTAGTTTTTAAATTCCGCATTATTTATCATAGATTAGCCTTACACTTATTCACCTTCTAGGTGTACTTTTAACTAGGACAATATCATCAGTAAATTGCATACACTACGGTATCTCATCCTGAATAGATCTAGTAAGCTTATCCATTACTATGGCAAATAAGAATGGACTCAATACAGATCCTTGATGTAATCTAGTTGTGATAGAAAAATCACTTATTATGCCTCCACAAGTTCTAACATTTGCCGCTACTCTATCGTACATATCCTTGATTATGTCAATACATTTGATAGGGACTCTCTTTTCATCATTGTCCACCATAATAGCTCTCTTGGTACCTTATCATAAGCTTTTTCTAAATCAATAAAAACCATATGTAAATTTCTCAATATCACCCTTGTTCTTATAGAGAGGTACTAAGATACTCTTCCTCTACTCATTGAGCATCTTTTTATTTAGCCAAATCTTGTTAAAGAGGTTTGTCAGCCATCTCACGCCCACCTCTCCTAAGCATTTTCATACCTCAATAGGAATTCCATCCGGGCCAACAGTTTTCCTTGACTTCATCCTCTTCAAGACCTCTTTAACTTCAGATTCGTAAATTCTGCGCATATAATTATGGTTCATATCCTGACACTGAATAGTAAAATCATCCAAGTCTTGAATAGAACTATTATTGAACAATTTATCAAAATACTCTCTCCATCTTCTTTGATTTCTTCATTCGAACTAAAACCTTCTGATTCTCATCTTTGACACACTTCATAGTACATAGGTCTCTAGTCTTTCTCTCCCTTATTCGAGCAATTCTATATATATCATTTTCAACCTCTTTGGTATCCAACTTCTCATACACTTCTTTATACACTTTAGCTCTTACATTCTGAACAGCTTTCTTAGCCTCCTTCTTGGCTAGCTCATACCTCTCAAAACTCACACCATAATTTTTCTTCAGATCTCTATAAGAGTCTCGTTTGATCTTAATGACATCTTTTATCTCTTCATTCCACCATGATGTGTCCTTACATGGTGGAGCACAACCCATAACTCACCAAGTACATCTTTAACTATTCTTTTAATGCGGCTAGCAATTTTGTTCCATATTGTATTGGGATCATCTTGGGCTTTCCAATCTGCTTCATGTACTACTCGATCTACAAAAACTCCTTGGTTATCTTCTTTTAGCTGCCGGCATTTAATCTTAGGATCTAACTTATGTTTAATCTCTAAATCTCTTCTAATCAGGACATCTAAAATTAAAAGTCTATATTGGGTTACTGCACTCTCACCCGGTACTACCTTACAATTCATACAAAAACCTCTATCTACTTTTCTACTTAAAAAGAAATCTATTTAGCTCGCACTTGATCAACTTCTAAAAGTGATCAAGTGAGACTCTCTCTTTCTAAACCAAGTATTCGCTATGACCAAATCATATGACAAAGCAAAATCTAGAATTAAGTTACCTGGTTCATTTCTTTCCCCAAATCAAATCCTCTATATACACTATCATGTTGGCCCAATGGCCTTCCACTCTAGTTTTGATGATGATCAACACTCATGTAGTTATGTTTACTAATATTCTTGTGTTTCTAAGTTTCAGATCATTAACAGGATATTAGTTGGTGATTAGCTTCAACAAGATGATTAGAAGCTATTCATGGTGATTCCGGTGCCAAAGCTTAAAGATCATATCTTTGCACTTGGAGAATCACGGAGTTTTGGAGCAAGTCTACTTGAAGATGAAGATCGTCAAGAAGACTTAGGTATCCTAGCTTAGATAGAGTTTTAGATCCATTTGTAAAGCTTAGTTTAGTTGATATGCTCAAGTGCACAAAACACACACGTTTTATGATTTGATATTTGGTTTTTATGAATAGTTGATCAAAACAAGTTTACATATGTTATATGTATAGTAGATGTTTTCTATTTATACATACATGCTTTAACTTGGTAAACAAACTTATTTTGAAATCCCTATTCATGTTTTGGAAAAATCAAGTTTGATAAAAATACAAGTTTTTTTTTTGATAAAATTTGCAAGACACAAAAATAAATTGATATGTTGATATATTGTCTTGAAATTTTTATCACAGGTGTATGTTTTAATACAAAATGATAAAACAAATTTTGTGAATTTTTTAGAAGTGTTAAAAGATTTTTAGAAAATATTGTACACTGTTTTTCTGACCCTGCACTGTGCCTGCCAGGCCAGTTCGGTCGACCGGACCGGTCGACCGCACCAAGTGGCCGGTCGACCGGGTCGGTCGACCGATGTGCACAATCGTGCACGCTGGCGACACATGTAGTCGGTCGACCGGACCGGTCGACCGAGTTGAGAGCTCTGCTCTCGGGAATTTTCGGTCGACCGGACCGGTCGACCGCTGCTGCCCAACGGTCACATTTTTGACCGTTGGCGGTCGACCGGGCCGGTCGACCGGCAGTTGGTCAGACTGCCACATCAGCCTAACGGCTAGTTTTTCCTAGGGGCTATATATACCCCATTTCTCCATTGTTTTGGACAAGATTTTTAGAGCTAAAAATTCTAGACTTTCTCTAGTGTTTAAAAGAGTTTTTAAAAGGGTTTTAAGCCAAAAAGATTTCATCTTATTTGTTTTTGGGTTTTTGGAAAATCAAAGAAAACTAGTTTTTGGGATTTTGATTTAATCTTTTATTTCTATCATATACAAGAGATTTCCCAAGTAGTTTTTCTTTGTTGCTTGTTTCCAAAAATACTTAGTTTCCACACTTGAGCCATATCTTCTATCCTAAACTATTAGGATTTTTGTTTTGTGGAAAAAGAAAGAAAGAGAGAAGTGTTTGAGGTTATTTGTTGTAAACCTCATTGTTGTAAACCCTCCTTGCTTTTGTGAATCCCTCTTTGGTAGAGGTGATCGGAGTGGTATTGGTTTGGATCCCTCTTGGGTAGAGGTGATTGTGTTTGTTGTGAGCCTCTTCGGTAGAGGTTGTGGTTGTATTGGTTGTTGTATAGGCTACGGGCCTTACCCCTCGGTTGTGAGGTGGTTGTTTGAGAGAGGAGTTCGGTACTCCTAGAGTTGTAAGAAATCCTCTTCGGTAGAGGTTCCCTCGGTGGGAGTTGAGATAGTGGAAATCCTACACGGTGGTGTAGGCGGGGATGTAGAGCAAGGTGCTCGAACCTCGAAACATATCTTGGTGTTTGCGTTTTGATCCATTGTCTCTCTAACTCTCTCTCTTATAATTGTGCAAAGCATCATTTCATACAAGCATCATACTTTCATAGCATTCATATTATATACATTGCTTGTGTTGCCTTGCATCTTTCATATTGTAATTTATCCTTGATTGCTTGGCTTGATTGTGTGTGCACATATTTCATATTGCTTGGATTGCTTGTGTGTGTGTGCCTAACTTGTACTCATCCAACAAGAGCTTCACATAGCGCCTCAACCCATTTCAAGGGGAATCAAGGGGAGTTAGTCCAGAGCCTCGCAAGGGGAATTCGGCTACACTTGTTGTATTGTATTAGTTTGTGCATAATTTGCATTAGCTTCCGCATTTAGCGCACTTAGTTTGCATTGAGTTTCTTAGATTAGCACTTACACCTATTCACCCCCCCTCTAGGTGTTTTTCAATTGGTATCAGAGCTAGTACTCCTGATACTTAGGCTTAACATCCTAGGAGTGATCCATTTGCTTGCTAATCTCATTTGCATTTGTTTGTTTGCACATTCATATATAGTTTACCATGGACTTCATGACCCCACCTAGCTATGATCCTTCCAACATTGATATTTGGAAGTATAGGATGTCCATGTACCTAAAAACCCTAGGTTTGCATGTCTTTCTTGCCGCTACCAAGAGATGTTATCTTGGTGATTGCAATCATATAGGGGCCAATGCACAAGCCCTAGAGGCCATTAGAAGCACTTTACCTAAAGAATATCTTTTATGTGTTTCTAATCTTGATTCCGCTTTTGCAGTGTGGAACAAGTTGACAACAACCACTAACACCTCCAAGCTTCAAGTTCAAATTCTAGAAGAGGAATCTAGTAGAGAATCCAACTCTCAATGCTTCATGGTCCAAGGGAATGACTCCCTTGAGGTACACTCGGAAACTCCATTAGATAGTGATGATGAAGCTAGTTCTTCAAGTAATGATATTGTTGATCCCCATGCTTTGAATAAAGAACTATCTATTGTTTGTGAAAAACTAATAGAAAAATATAACTTGTTGAAAAAGAAGAGTCTAGGCATTAATAATGAAAATAAAATTTGATTGCTAGACTTGATGTTGTTTTGCAAGAGAAAGAGGAGATTGCTAATGAAAGGGATTCATTAAAATCTCAACTTGATCTTGCACTTAAAGAAAATGATTTTTTAAAATCTAAAAATAATTGCCATGTTCTTTTGAAGAAAAATGAGAACTTGTCTTCAAAAGTTGATTTTGTTTTAAAAGAGAATGTTGATTTGAAAAATAAAATTATTTCTATTTCAAATGATCTAGATGTTTGTTTAAAGAAAAATATTGTTTTGCAAAATAAGATTGATGCACATGTTTGCCATGCTAGGGTAGTTTCACCTAGAACACCTATTGCATGCCACACTTCTTCTTTGATTAACAATGATATATCCATGCTTAAGAAGAGTGTTGATTGTTTGGGCTCCACTTTGAGCCAATGTGTAGTGGGCCATACACGCTTGGAATTTTTGTTTCGAAAGAAACAAGTTCCTTCTATTCATGCACACCCTACACGGCATACACATGCTCCTCACGGACACACTTCTCACATGTATGCTCATGTGTACACTTGTACACATTGTGGACGTAAGGGCCACCTTGCTAAATTTTGTTATGATAGATTACATACTCCTAATTTAGCAAAGAATGTTGTTTGGGTTAGAGAAGGGACTAACCCCCATGGACCCAACAAGATGTGGGTACCAAAGACCACCCCTCCTATTGTTTATGATGTAGGTGTGGGCTCTCACATGACGTGAGAGTGAAGACACCTTGGAGTGGATGCGTTCCGTACTTAAAGGAAATCTATTGGATGCATCACTTTCAAGGGAAGATTTGGTGGAGATGACCACCATGTTTTGGAGACAAGGAGAGTTGCTTCTTCGTTTTTGGTAACAATCCTTTACTCCCATTTATTGTTTACATGCTTTTCATGTTCATAGTTTATAGCATGTTTTTATTGTCATTGGATTAGTATGTTCATTCCATGTTTATTAGATCCTTGACACACATGTATAGTATTTGAGACACACATGCTTATATGATCCCATACTTAGTGTTCTCACTTATGTTTAAGCTATAATGTACATCATGAATCTAATACATGTGAATTTACATAGTAATCATGTTTTAGTTTTATCATGATGATTTTTATATTGTGTTTTGATGCTTCATGTCTTGAATATTTGTTTAAGTGTTAGTTTTCATTAAGACTAGGTATATACTTGTGCATATAGTGGGCCACAAATAAATCTATATATGTTGAGCTTGAATGCTTATTTGAACCCATTAGATGTGCTAGTATAGTCTAGTTTTTGATGATTCATACATCTTATACTTGTTTTCTCATTTTTGAATGTGTTTTATGATTGTGTATTTCACTTCATGTATATGTTTGTATTGCCAAACTTTAAGATATGCATGTATACCCCTTGAGTCATTTGCCTTTCATGCAAATCTATATTATGGACTCAAATTGTGTTTAGGGATATGTATGTATACCTCTTGTGTTGACAATTCATACATATACCTTGAAATGAAAATTGCCTTGATGAAAATTTAACTTATCATGATTTTCATGTTTTTCATGTGTTAATATTTAACTTCATGTATATGTCTATCTTATCCAAACTATTGACTATACATGAGTATCCTTTTTGAGCCACGTGACTTCATGCATATATTTTGTGGACTCTTTGAGTTTTGGATATGTATGTATATTTTAGCTTGTATTAGACATACATATGCCTTGAAGACTAAATAAGTAGTTTTATATGATTTTTCATGTTTTTGATGGAATTATGTTTTAAGGAATAATTGAGCTTAATGAAATATTTTTCATGATTATGATCTTCACATAT
The DNA here is from genome assembly GCA_038442645.1 of Agave tequilana. NCBI lineage: Eukaryota > Viridiplantae > Streptophyta > Magnoliopsida > Asparagales > Asparagaceae > Agave > Agave tequilana. The sequence continues at coordinate 36,467 of JAVJIF010023958.1, forward strand.
TATTTGTACACTCATATCTATTGCTCATGTTTTGTTTCTCATGAGTTATGCTTTATTGGTTGGAGTGATGATTATCATGTGAATTTCAATTTTGTTTTATTCCTTGCTTGAAGGATTTCGTGCTAGTTAACAAGCTTTCCATTTAACTAGTTGCGGTGTTCTTCATTTTGGTAGTGATTTTCAAACAAAACTACATTTTCAAATCTATCTTTGAAAACCCCTACCTTCCAAGGGCGGTAGGATGGGAGATCATGTTCATGTATGCCCTAAATTGAAAATCTTTAAAACTTGAATTATGATTGGGTGGTAGAGAATATGATGTATACACTTGAACTTATTGTTATGTCAATTGGTATCATTGAACTCTTTCAATTGGTATCATTTTGACCTTTTGTATACTCATATGTTTATTATGTATGTATGTATGCTTTAAATTCCAAGTATATCAATTTCTATTGGTATCTATCTTTCATACATATATATGTTTGTGTTTATGCTAGTGCTTGAGTTTCAATTTTGTTTAAATTGATTACTTTTAAATTGTTATCAAGACTATGCATGTCTTTAGTTTGTTTTTCATAAAGGGGGAGAAAATATGATTTTGTATTTCAATTGGTATTTCCAAATTTTTTTAAGAAAATATTCAAAGTTTTGATTTGTACTTCCTATATGCAAGGAGAGCTTAACATCTCTCTTACATATAGATTCATGTTGAGTATATTATAAATTGAGGAGCTTGACAACTCTTCTTTATATGATATACGTGTGTAGGGGGAGCTTCACATCTCCTCTTATGCATTACATAATATGTGTTATGTGAATTGGGGCTTGTCATCCCTTCTTCATGTAATGCATATGTGTAGGGAAGCTAACTTAGCGTCTTCCTCTTCATGAATGTATATAGCATATAACATATATTGATTCTTGTTTATTGGTATCAAGATGCTTCATTGACATATTTTTAATTGATATCATGTTTGTAGTCACCCCTTATTGATTTTGTTTTTGTTTTAGACAAAAAGGGGGAGAACATTGTTTGCATTGTTTTGATTGACAAAAAGGGGGAGAAAGATTTTTACCCCTTGTTTTATTTATGGTTTTGATTACCCCTTTGTTGTTGATTGACAAAAAGGGGAGAAGAATTTGAGTTTTTTTTTTTATATGCATGATTGTGTTTTTGCATATACCAAGTTCATGCATAGAGATAAATAATAAGATATGATGCATGCTTTTGTTTAGTATCATGTGCTTTCATTGCATATCTATTATGTTTATTGTGATGCATGAGTTAAGGGGGAGCTTCCTTGAAGCTTATCTTTAATCCATGCATATATAACTCCATGAGTTTTGTCATCATCAAAAAGGGGGAGATTGTTGGCCCAATGGCCTTCCACTCTAGTTTTGATGATGATCAACACTCATGTAGTTATGTTTACTAATATTCTTGTGTTTCTAAGTTTCAGATCATTAACAGGATATTAGTTGGTGATTAGCTTCAACAAGATGATTAGAAGCTATTCATGGTGATTCCGGTGCCAAAGCTTAAAGATCATATCTTTGCACTTGGAGAATCACGGAGTTTTGGAGCAAGTCTACTTGAAGATGAAGATCGTCAAGAAGACTTAGGTATCCTAGCTTAGATAGAGTTTTAGATCCATTTGTAAAGCTTAGTTTAGTTGATATGCTCAAGTGCACAAAACACACACGTTTTATGATTTGATATTTGGTTTTTATGAATAGTTGATCAAAACAAGTTTACATATGTTATATGTATAGTAGATGTTTTCTATTTATACATACATGCTTTAACTTGGTAAACAAACTTATTTTGAAATCCCTATTCATGTTTTGGAAAAATCAAGTTTGATAAAAATACAAGTTTTGTTTTTGATAAAATTTGCAAGACACAAAAATAAATTGATATGTTGATATATTGTCTTGAAATTTTTATCACAGGTGTATGTTTTAATACAAAATGATAAAACAAATTTTGTGAATTTTTTAGAAGTGTTAAAAGATTTTTAGAAAATATTGTACACTGTTTTTCTGACCCTGCACTGTGCCTGCCAGGCCAGTTCGGTCGACCGGACCGGTCGACCGCACCAAGTGGCCGGTCGACCGGGTCGGTCGACCGATGTGCACAATCGTGCACGCTGGCGACACATGTAGTCGGTCGACCGGACCGGTCGACCGAGTTGAGAGCTCTGCTCTCGGGAATTTTCGGTCGACCGGACCGGTCGACCGCTGCTGCCCAACGGTCACATTTTTTGACCGTTGGCGGTCGACCGGGCCGGTCGACCGGCAGTTGGTCAGACTGCCACATCAGCCTAACGGCTAGTTTTTCCTAGGGGCTATATATACCCCATTTCTCCATTGTTTTGGACAAGATTTTTAGAGCTAAAAATTCTAGACTTTCTCTAGTGTTTAAAAGAGTTTTTAAAAGGGTTTTAAGCCAAAAAGATTTCATCTTATTTGTTTTTGGGTTTTTGGAAAATCAAAGAAAACTAGTTTTTGGGATTTTGATTTAATCTTTTATTTCTATCATATACAAGAGATTTCCCAAGTAGTTTTTCTTTGTTGCTTGTTTCCAAAAACACTTAGTTTCCACACTTGAGCCATATCTTCTATCCTAAACTATTAGGATTTTTGTTTTTGTGGAAAAAGAAAGAAAGAGAGAAGTGTTTGAGGTTATTTGTTGTAAACCTCATTGTTGTAAACCCTCCTTGCTTTTGTGAATCCCTCTTTGGTAGAGGTGATCGGAGTGGTATTGGTTTGGATCCCTCTTGGGTAGAGGTGATTGTGTTTGTTGTGAGCCTCTTCGGTAGAGGTTGTGGTTGTATTGGTTGTTGTATAGGCTACGGGCCTTACCCCTCGGTTGTGAGGTGGTTGTTTGAGAGAGGAGTTCGGTACTCCTAGAGTTGTAAGAAATCCTCTTCGGTAGAGGTTCCCTCGGTGGGAGTTGAGATAGTGGAAATCCTACACGGTGGTGTAGGCGGGGATGTAGAGCAAGGTGCTCGAACCTCGAAACATATCTTGGTGTTTGCGTTTTGATCCATTGTCTCTCTAACTCTCTCTCTTATAATTGTGCAAAGCATCATTTCATACAAGCATCATACTTTCATAGCATTCATATTATATACATTGCTTGTGTTGCCTTGCATCTTTCATATTGTAATTTATCCTTGATTGCTTGGCTTGATTGTGTGTGCACATATTTCATATTGCTTGGATTGCTTGTGTGTGTGTGCCTAACTTGTACTCATCCAACAAGAGCTTCACATAGCGCCTCAACCCATTTCAAGGGGAATCAAGGGGAGTTAGTCCAGAGCCTCGCAAGGGGAATTCGGCTACACTTGTTGTATTGTATTAGTTTGTGCATAATTTGCATTAGCTTCCGCATTTAGCGCACTTAGTTTGCATTGAGTTTCTTAGATTAGCACTTACACCTATTCACCCCCCCTCTAGGTGTTTTTCATATCAAACCTATAACGACTAGTCCCTATATGCCCATTGAGGTCACCGCCTATGAAAAGCTTTTCTCTAATGGGTATGTCTTGCATAATCTCATCTAAATCCTCCCAAAATTGACACTTACTTGACTCATCAAATCTTACTTGTGGTGCATAAACACTAATAATATTAAAAATCTCCCTACCTAAAATAAGTTTAAATAGTAAAATTCTATCACCCTTTCTCCGAACCTCCACTACATTCTCAAGCAATTGTTTATCTATGATCACACCCACCCTATTACGATTTCTATTTCTACCAGTATACCAAAGTTTATAAACTCAAGGCTCCATAATTCTAACTTTTTCATCTACCCACTTAGTTTTCTGCACACACAAAATGAAGGTACACCTAGAGGGGGGTGAATAGTATACGGCTAATCTAATGAACTAAATGCAGAATTTAAAAACTAATTGCAACTACACTTAATGCAACAAACGAGTGTAGCCGAGTTCCTGGTGAAGGGCTCTGGACTAACTCCTCTTGATTCCTTTGAATAAGAGTTGAGGCGCTATATGAAGCTCTCGTGGTTAAGCACAAGTGAGGCACACACAAACAAGCCAAGCATATACTATATGAATGAGCAATATGAATAAATGCAAGGCACAATATAAAGAGAGAGAGTTAAGAGTCAATGGATCAAACGCAAACAACAAGATATGTTTTGAGGTTCGAGCACCAAGCTCTACGCCCTCGCCTTCACCGAGAAGGATTTCCAATCCTAACTTGTCCACCTAGGACTCCCACACAGGGAACCTCCACAGAGGATTTTGGGCAATACAATAACCAAGAGTACCGAACTCCTCTCTCAACCAATACAACCTCCATCGAGGCAACACAAACACCACCTCACACAAGAGGGGTAGGCACGTAGCCAAACAACTACAGTCCGCCTCTTCACTTGAGGGATAGGCTCGTAGCCAACACCAACTCCACCTCACACTAGAGGGAGTAAACCACAATCTCAACCTCTCACAAGAGGGAGCTAACCACAACCCAAATCAACCTCTACCAAAGAGTGATATCACAAATAAAAGGTTTACAACTTGGTGGTTTCTACAACTACAAACAATCTTTTCCCACAAATAAAAGATCTTATAGATAGGATAGGAGATATAGCTCAAGTGTAGAAAACAAAGAGTTTAGAAATCAAAAAACTCAAAGAAACCTATTGGGAAAACAACTAGGATAAGATAAAAATGAAGATCAAAAACCAATCCCAAAGTTTCTCCTTTTCTTGAATTTTCCAATCCCTTTAAAAACAAACCAAAGATCAAATCTTTAAAGCTCTAGAACACTTTTGATACTTGTATAAAACACTAGGGAAACTGAAAATTTTTCTCTTCAAAATTCTTGACCAAAATCCTATACAAATGGGGTTTAAATAGGCCCCCAAGAGAAACTAGCCGTTGGGCTGAATTGTCAGCTCTGGCGGCTAGCGGTCGACCAACCAGGTCGACCACCAACGGTCAAAAATTTGACCGTTGGAGCTCTCCGGTCGACCGCCCGGTCGACCGTCCCAATCCAGAGAGCAAATGCTCTCTGCCCGGTCGACCGCCCAAGCCTTACGGTCGACCGTCGGTCGACCGCCCCCACCCGAGAGTGGGGTACCTGCAGTCGATCGACCGCTCGGTCGACCAGCCCAAGTGGCTGGCGAGCGTGCACGTTTTGTGCACATCGGTCGACCGGTCCGGTCGATCGTCTCTGGGTCCGGTCGACCATCCCGGTCGACCGCCAGAGCCTGGCAGAAGGCTGTTAGGGACAGAAAATTTTAGTTTAAAATATTCTAAAAAATCGCATAAATTCCTTAAAAATTCAAAAAAATAGTTTTAGCATAATGTATTGATATACAAACTTGTATGAAAATTTTCAACACAAATTTTAAACTTTTTGAACCATTTTTGTGACTTACAATTTTTGCCGAAAACCAAAAACCGTATTTTTCCAAACTTGGATATTTGAATTGAAAATACGCTTTGTCCAAAACTCATCCAATACAAAAACATGATACTTAAACACTTTGAAGCATGTTGCATATGGACATAAGTCCAATATACATGAAACATATATATATATCCATGTTTTTGACTATAAATCTAAAAATAAGTTTTTGTTAAAACACAAAAACTAAAACACATGAATAGGCATATCAAAATAAGTTTGTCTACGATATGAAGCATACATGTATATAGAATGAATCTAATATACATAAAACCATGTAAACTTGTTTTGAATCTATCTATTCATGAAAACCAAGATCAATTAAACCAAAACTGAAAAACCAATATCCAAAATATAAAACGTGTGTGTGTTTTGAACTTGAGCATATCACACTATCTATTCTTTACAAATGGATCTAAAACATAAGAACTAAACTAGGTATCGAAGTCTTCTTGATGAACTCCGTCTTCAAGCCGACTCGATCCAAATCGTGATCCACCGAGCTTGACTCCAACGAGTGCTATATATGATCTAGATGCTCGGGCTCTTGAATCACCATGTGAGAAGCTCCAAAACAGCTTTGTTGAAGCTAATCACCTACTAATATCTTGATTAAGGATCTGAAACTAAACATCACAAGATTATTAGTAAACATAACTACATGAGTTAATCATCATCAAAACTAGAGTGGAAGGCCTCTGGGCCAACACAAAATACTAACATTCGTCTAACCATAGCGTCAACTAACTCAGGGGGCGGAGCCGCCAGACCAAATTTTTTTGGGATCTACCTTTGCAGACCTCGTTTGTTCATGCTTACGTTCAGTTTTTGTTTGTGTTTGTGATCGATGTTTTTAGATCTGGAAAGCATCAGGCATCATTCGATGTCGGTGAACGGGAACAGCTGATGACGATGATGCTGATATGAGAATTGTGACTTATGATCACAGTCCTTTGTCAGAATTACGACTATCTTTGTGAGTCATAGTCTTTTATTAGAAGATTGCGAGTATAATCGCAATCTTTTTATTAATTAAAAATTGGGATATTTTGCGAAGACAGCGATCATTGTCCAGTCCCAATATAGTCTGGAAAATTGGGTTTTTGTGAGCGCTATCATAGTTGCAGTCCTAAAAAGACGCAAAAATAATGTATTTTTGTGAGGACTGCGATCATGGTCACAATTCTAATAAATGAACCACGATCATGGTCGCAATCTTATAAAGACTCAAAAAAAAAATTTATTAGGACCGTGATGATGATGGCGTCCTAATAAAAAGGACTGTAATCATGGTCGCCAATCCTATAAAAGCGACCCTATAAAAACTAATAAACATGGAATTTTTGTCAGAACTGCAATCATGGTCACAGTCATAATAAAAACTCAAAAATAAGACATTTTTTTGTGATGACCACGATCAAGATTGCAGTCTTTTATATATCGTCAGTCTGCATTTTTGAAGCGATCCACTTTTTTCAAAACGATTACTGTGGAGTATTTGTGTCTTTCGCCGTTAAAGAGCGCTTGTGTGCTTGACTCGTGAGTGCACGTGATTGGTTTTAAAAAAAAATATGGTTGTAGCGAATTAAATTATGAAGCTGAGCTTTTTTCTTATTACAGTTTGACATAAGAGGTTGTAGTGAAATCTCACTTAAATTTAATAAAACTAATAAATAAATAAAACTAAAAGTTCAATTCAAAATAAAATTTGTAGTTCAAATTTGATTAATTGTTCAAAATAAAATATTGTGAGTGTTGTAAATAGTGCTTTAAAAACTTATTCTGTAGTTGCTGTTCCAGATGTTTCTGTTCATTGTGTGAATGCTAGGAGAGGCTGCCTTCATTATATTACTTAATTACGTAAACCCCGGTTTCTTGAGTGTTTGTGTGATGTGTTACTGCGGCTTAATGTAAGCGGGATTTGTAACCATTGCAAAGAATACATTTTGCTTCACATAAAACAGAATCGAATTCAGTGAATCAACCATGTATGTTACATGTAACAAAAAGAAACGAGACTGGATTTGTACACCATGATTTAATTCCAAATGCACCTGAAATTCTCTACTTCAACCAGCAGAGCTGAGCTTCCTTAGTACAAACTTTTATTAACTTGGGTTTTATTTGTTCTTTAGCAGACGCTAGATTGCATACACGTGTCGAGTGAGGTTTTAATCGCGAAATGCAAAAAGACTAAAATATCCTATTTTAAAGTTTAACCGCGACCACAACCGCAACTGCGATGGCGACTTTGTTAGAACTTCAACTCAGAAGCGCTCCGCAACTGCGACTGCGATTTTGTGAGAACTGTCTGGTTGCAGTCCTCATGATCGTAGTGCTTATTATGAGAATTGCTGCTCATAATAAAAGTTATTATCATGATCCTTATTATGAGGACTCATACTCATAGTAAGGACTGCGACCATGATCGCAATCCTTTTTATGAGTACTGTGACCATAATCACAATCTTTTTATGAGGACTTCTACATTTTTCATATGGTCGCACTCCTTATTATGAAGACTATCACTAATAATAAGGATTGCTACCATGATCGCAATGCTTATTACGAGAACTGTAACAATCACTTCTCATTGTATTACTCCCTCTAAAACGCTAGCTCCCCAAAATCGGAATCAGGTATGAGTCGCAGTCCTTGAGTCTCATTCCTCACATAAAAAAGTTCATCACATTTCAGCATCGTCATTAACCAGTAGAAAACAAAAAAAAACTCAAGGTATCTATCATTTATATGAAGACTGTGAGAAAGTAGTAATGACTGATATACAATCCAAATCTAAATACCACACACCAATCACAAACACAAATAAAACTCATCGCGTTCGCGAACAAATGAAATCTAAGAAAGTCAATCACAAAATAATTTGATCGATCTGCGAATTACTCTGCGTCGAGGTCATGGGTGAGGAAAGAGCAACATTGGGAGCAAAAGAGAGAAAAAAATGAAAATATATAAAAAAAAATTATGATTGTAAGAAATCAATTTATACTGACATGAATTGAAGCTGAGGCGAAAATAAATTTGTAATTGAGCAATTTTCTGATCAATCAATTTCCATGCAGGAATTACAACAACAATATCTGATAAGGTCGTCTCTAAGAGACTTTCAGCATTAAAGCACAAATCCCACTCGAGTTACAACAGTAAGATTACAATGCAATTGTAGACATTTTCCCAGTATCAACAGGGAAATTAAAACTCTACTAAAATAAATATTACAAATGAAATCACTAATGTGGCACCCATAAATGTACAGTACTTCAGAAATCTTAGAAGAGCGCTATTTCCAAAATCCTCAGCCACAAGTGCATCTGGCTCCAGGAGAACATAACTTGTAACCTCCTACAGGGGGATTTTAGGCCGAAAAGCACAAACGACCTCCCAGTACACAAAATACAAGAGGGTAATAGAAAAGGTACATGCTGCTCTAGAGTCGGAATTCTACTTTGAAATTACAGTGAGATGATCTTCGCGTCAACCATTTCTTTGGCAACCTCAATGTTGTATCTTTCATCTCCCTATGTTTTGGACGATACCTGTATTTTTGAGACACTTATTTTTAATTTCTTCTCGTCCTGGAGAGAGATGTTAAATTGTTGCAGGTTTATGCACCCCTAAAGCTTCAGTCTGTAGTCCCTGCATTGGTTTCTGAATCTGGACTAGGCTCTGATTCTGCCTCCACTTTAATATTGGGTTTGGCCTCTGCTTCGGTTTCTGCCTCTCCTTCAGCTTCAGATTGTCCAGTTTCCTGGCCAATATCGATATCAGGGCTCCGTTTTGTACCTTCTTCAGGTGTCATAACCTCACCATGGGTAATGTTCAAGGCTGCAGCTTCAGAATCCATAGGAGCCGCACCATCTTCTAGCTCCGCTCCACTTCCCCCATCAGTCTCAGCTGCCGGAGTTGCAACCTTGAGAGATAACATAATGATAACACTTCTGAGTACAAACACATTTACTCACTGATAGATAAATGGATAAGTATTATATAACAAATTATAACCATCGATAAAAACACAGATGAGAGTGCCTTCACAGTGCAATACCCTTAATCATGCTAGAAGCCATTTGCATCGAATGGGATTTGCTATAGATGACAAGTCGAAGTCAAACAGAATCAGAGGAAGGACTAACCAAAGTCCCGTGAGTTGTCAAACTGATGTCAACCCAATAAGAATTGGGGCCAGACTGTTGGACCTGGAAACCAGAATCAGAGATGGTCTCTGCCATAAGGCCCTCGGGAGGCCAAGTAATGGGCAGAAGACCAACCTTATTGCAAACAACTAATCATCATGGCAAAAAGAAGGAAAGGGAGGAGGGAAAAAAAAAAGAAGAAGAAAAAAAGAGCATCCCTTAAAAGTCTCTCGAGCAGCAAATAGTCCACCTATGTGGCACGGAAACTTTTAGTACCCGTCTCGGACACTCCGACACCCGTGTCAAACACCAACACTTCTGAAAATTTTCGCAAAATGTCCTCAATATTGGGCGTGTTTGTTTCGCCGTAAAACGCCACAAAACGCAAGTCGTAAAACTTCTTTTCCATTTTCCGTTGTTTGTTTCGCTGAAAAACAAGTTGCAAAATGCAACTCTTCTACTCTCACTTGTAGTACACTTACAGTTCAAAACAGTTACTTGATAATCATATATAATTTAATATTATTAAATATTTCATATTTTAAATAGTGTTCAATTTCTTATTTAATTATTTAATTATTATATATTTTTAATCTTTAATTTTTTTTTATTATTTTAATATTGTTTTAATATTTAATATTTTACTATTTTAATTTAATATTTTTATTTAATATTTTATTTAATACTTTATTATTTTATTAATACTTATTCCATTTTTATTATTTTATTTAGAGTTAATATTTTATTAATATAACAACATTATACTTTAATATAAATTATTATATATTTAATTATTTATTTTTTAATATAAAAATTACTTTATTAATATCATAATATATTTTATTATTATATTAATATTTATTATGTTAATATTGTAATAATAATTCAGTATAATAATACTATAATGATAATTTATTATTAAATTATAATTATATTTTACTTTGTTAATTTTATATTTCTATAATATTACAATAATATTATAATAAAATTTATATTATAATAATTTTCAAGTATTTTTAATATTATAATATTATAAGTATATTTTATTATTTTTGTAAGATTTTTTGGTATTTATATTTTATTAGTATTCTTAAAATTTTATTAATGTTCTTTAGATTTTCTTAAAATTTTATATTATTTATTTAGTTAATATTTTAGTAATATTTTACTATTTATACTAATATTTTATTAATATTATTGTTATAAATAAAATATTAAGATTACTAATTCTTTTTATCTCAAATTATTAATACAATTTAATTTGCAATAGTAGATTTAATTTAATAGTATTTATAATATTTAAATCACTGTTACAGTTAATTTTGTGGTCAACTTTTCCACTTACACTTTTACATTACCAACCAAACACTGTAAAATACAATATACTTTACCATTTACACTTTCACTTTATCAACCAAACACCGTAAAAACACATATACTTTTCCATTTACACTTCACTTTATCAACCAAACACCGTAAAACAAAATATATTTTCTCTGCTACAGTTCACTTTTTCCATTCTCATTTTACGACTTACGACTTGCGACGTTTTGCAACGAAACAAACAGGCCCATTGTATTATTTTTTAAACTTAGGACACTCGTCGAAAGACTCCGAACCTCTTCAATACACGTCCTTTATTTTTCATGCACTCCTTTGTCCCATTATATGTTTGAGATATTTATTTACCTTAATGTATATATCAAAGTTTTTAGTTGGAAAATGTCAGAAATGCTTTGTATTAAAAAATAACAAGTTTAGATATGTTTCAATATAAGAATTGAGATATATAAAACTACTTTATGAAAAGTTAAAGAGACATGATCTATTTCTTTTGCAAAGCCATAAAAATATATAATAGGTTAAACCTTCAGCATACATGTCATCATCATATTATAAATGTTTGGACTTTTAGATGCAGACACGCCTAAGTATGTATGTATAAATCCTCCCCACCTTATTATTTTTATATATACTCTAGTGTCACATCACTGTGTCACCCTGTCCTATTTTTTAATAAATTTATGTGATGTGTGTTCGTGTTGTACATGTGTCCGGTGTCTATGTGCATGCTTCTTAGGAATCCACTGAATAGGGAACGATGAGCTTCACAAACATGCATTCATCTCTAATTTAGATTATAAGCAAAGCGCTAACTTGTGCAGATGAAACCCAGACTTGGATGGAAACCATGGCCTGCATCAAGATGAATAAAACGATTCAACTTCAACTACCTGGTTGTCTTCGGGCTGCGCTGTGAGACATTTTGCCTCATCTTCTTTCTTAACTCGTTTGTTCTTTTCACTTTGTTTCGCATGAAACTTGGAACGAATTTCTGGTGGCAGAAGTTCAGGAGGCACCACTCCTTCAATGCCATGGTCAGTGAACTGCAAAGAAAGGAAGAGGGAACATGAAACTTTAGATGTTTTTTCTATCTTAGGTATATCTAAAAAGGAACAAAAAAGGCACAACACTATGTTGCACAGACCTGGGCATACTGACACACACAGACACAACAGAACACAAAATATAGCAAATTCTAGAAAGTACACACGAAACAAAAGTATTGTGTACGGACAATACATGAGTGCGACGTGACCGACACAACATGTTCACAATAGAAGTCCCATGCTACATATGTACAACATACCCGAGAAAATCCTTCCAAGTCCTGTCTGGCAGAAAAACGCAACCCTTTCCAACAATAAACCTACAGCTCAGAAGCAACAAAGCAAGCCATGAGGAATGTATCAAAATATTTCAGAGATGCTGTTTATAAAAACTTTAGAAAGAGATGGCAGATATACAATGCCAGCAGAAACATGTATTCTCTAGGAAATGAAAAGTATTAGAGATGCAAGGAATAACTACAATTACATATTAATCCCCTTTCCTGATAGTGAAATGTAGAAATGACTAAAAAAACAGATAAATTGTAACCCACCAGGAAATTCATAGGATGGTGGGTTACTGAGCTGGTGAAGCAAAACTTACACGGTTGTTTTTATGGTGATATTCAGCTTCAATTCCAGCAGATTCATCCATCTGCAAATCCAACAGATCAGTTAATCTGTGAAAACATTATATGAATTATTAAACAGAAAATGAAACTATCTGTATCTGTTTTCTTTTTGCTGAAGCAGAATTTTTTTAGAAGAAATCAAGTACCAAAGTACAATGGATCATTAAATCTAATCATATAAATAACTGCAAAAAGAAATCTCCAAGGTTCATACATCCTCTGCAAGAGGCTTCCAGTACTCTGTGACCGAAGGCGTGCGGACACGTTGAGGATCAGTCAGGGCGTTCTGGATTCAGAGTAACATCAAAATTAGAACATTAAAGAAAGAGCTAGTATCTATAGAATGAATTTTGAAGAAATTATTTAACCATAAGAGGAATGACTGCTTACCATGAAGAAATAAACAAGAGAACAAAAAGAAGATGAATTGCTCTTGCAAGATCTTAGAAGTTATTTGGCACACCTTATCAACTAGAAGAAACAGGTACTGTCCAAATATGATCAAGAGAAGAGTACAAACGGCATAAAGTACAATACTGAAATGAATTGACATCTCAGTTATACTTGATTATTGACTTTGTAGCCTCTGTCCAGACCATAACAGAGAGTCCCAAATAAAGAAGCAGACTGATGTATTATGTAAATAGATACTGCCATTTTTTAGGCCTTTTCTACTGTTCAGCAATTATTGAACAACATACCAAAAAGGGAAAAACAATATAGGTATCTGGGCATTGGAAAGAGAGAATAAGACTGATGCCTTGTTCAATAGGTAAAACTAGACCGTGACAGAACTAAAAGGTACTTTAAAGGCACTGCTATTTTTCCAATTTTCCTTCTAGTCAAACCTAAAATTTAACAATAATCAGAGGAAAGTGAAATGGATTCAAGGCAACTACTTTCTAGAAATGGTATTTACTAAAATTGGCAAACCGGCAATAGCTCTTCTATCCTCACTTTCAGAGAAAGGGGCATGCCTCGTCATGAGTGCTTTTCTGATGATATGCATGCCCTATGAGATTTCAATTTAAGTCGAGCACTTCACAGAATGATCTTTACAGCTTTAGGAAATTCCCACAGATGACACCTTCCATACTATGTTCCAACATCTGTTTTACCTTAGAATCTTATGCCATCTACAGAACCTGCTAATCTTTTCAACACTTGCACTGTAGCTCTCCAGAAATTCAACACCCTCTCTCTCTCTCTGCAAGGAACTTTGATCTTTGTCAATCACTTCTGCCACAATAATGACCAAGTACCTTAGGGCCTATTTACCAAGTGCAAAACTAGATTCTTCTACATTAAGATTGTAATATCCTGGTCCAAAATACTGTATTTTTATTTTTATTTTTTTATTAACTTGATTTATAGTTTAAATTATTTTAATATAGTAAATGGTATTTTGGCCTTATATTTATATTTAGCATTATTAAGTATTATCATTTTAATTACTAGCTAGTATTTTTCCCATTACTGTGTTATTATTATTATTGTAGTTGTTATTATTGTCATTATTGATATTGTTATTATTCTTATTCTTATTGTACTGTTTTAGTCATTATTATTATTAGTAGTAGTATTTTTACCAAGTATTATTAGATAATATTTTTAATGTTGATAATTTTATTATTATTATTACTACTATCTCTTTTGATTATTAGTATTTATTATTATTATTGTTATTATTATTCATACCTTTTCTTTTTCCTAGCCCATAACCCATTACCATTGAGATCCTTACCCATTAACCCAAAACTCAATCCTAATCCTAATCCAAATCCTATCTTATTAAATCTTTTCATAAATCTTAACTAATCCTAATCTAAATTCTAACTACTCAATCAAGCAGTTTGAACCTAACTGAAATTCTGATTTCTAAAATTTCTAATAACCTATAAAAAGGTTCTTTTCTATCTCTAAAGAAAAGAAAAAGCATGACCCAACTCTCCCCACCTCCTTCTTTCTTTTCTCCTCAAGCGAAGCATGAACAAAAGGGATCTTGAAGTGCAGAGATTGAGGAATATGCTAGGAAAAATCAAAACCAATTTATCGGGGTCTTATAATTTCAGTGCTTTGGACTTTGGATCTAGTTCAGGTGATTTTTTTGTGTAATTTTATTTAATTTTGTTGTGAGTGTTCTTTTCCCCTTCAGTTAAAATTATTTTTGAAATAAATAATTTTATATTGTTGTGTAATTATATTACTAAAATTTACGGAGATGATACTTGTGAGTATTTGCTCTTATATTATTTCCTCATTCACCATTGTCAGATGTATATATATGTTACTTGTTTTATTTCATGTGGCCATCTACTTTATTTTACCTGTAAGAGTACCTGTATCATTTCATGTGATCATCTGAGTTATTTTACTAGTGTGATTACATGTATTTCTTCATGAGAAATCTATGAGTGCTCATCCTATTTAGTTAGTTCATATGAGTGTTTATCAATATCATTACATATGTGGAGGATTATTATTTTTGATTCTAGGCTAGTTATCGTACACCTTAGACTATATCTTGGATTGATTTGAGTTTGGCCTGATTCATATTTGCAGACTTATTTGAGGTATTTATCGGCATTTATTTAATGATACTTCAGATGAGAATTCATTTAGACAATAAAGGTGGATTAAATAAGATGTTACCTTAAGATTGATTTATCCGGATGCTTAAATTTATATATGGACCTAGAGTTCAAATTAAGGTTTACATGAATACTTTATCTTGATTTTGATCTATCACATAATACTGATTTTGAATTATTAGTTGCAAGTATTTTATTTGCAGATATTCACTGATAAATTATCTGAGTAATGATGTTTATTGATATCGAGGTTTGAGTACAGACTTTCTAGATTTCATGTAGTTTGAGGATGTACCACTTCTTAGTTATTATCTTGATTGGAATTGGAACTATTGGTGATGTAACTTAAACTATGATCATATTTAAATCTTAGATTTGACTGGTTCATGATGATAGTTATACGAGTTGATATTTAAATCTGAGTGACATTATCAGTTGATTTGATTATTCTTATTGATGGTAAAACAGGTGAGAGTTTGGTTAGATATTAATGATTGATTAATTTGAAGATTCTTTATTAAAAAACGAGATAATGGACTTAGATTTGTTAGTAGACTCGATTGAGTTAGAGTTGATCTTGAATTGAGGAGTAGATGACCTGACCTGGTGCATGTATATGCATGACTGACTAGTTACTTGGATTTCTGGATCTTGTATTTGAACTTAATAGAAGTGTGAGTGTATAATGGTCTTAATTAAGATTGGACAGTGATGATTGGTTGGATATAGATGAGTATGTATTTTATATATTGGGACTTGGATATATCGATGACTTTGAGGATCTGAGTTGATTAAATATTTTGCCCAGATTATTCTATTCATGCCAGCAGGTCATTACTCATCCTGAATATCATGATTTAAAGAACTTGACTGATTATACATGACATTTACCTGATAACTATAATGTCCAAGTTACCATAATTGCTGAAAAAATATTGTATACGATAACAACACCTTCATATTATACTTGTTACATGTCCTGTTATACTGTATCCTGTTCACTGACGTTATATATCATGTTATACCGGTATCCTGATTACACATGTTAATGTTGTGACTACCACCGAGTTATCCCAGTGGTCTAGGTAACATGTACATTAAATAATCTTGATAATCTAAATAACCTAATATTAAACAACTTACACTGAAATTAGGGGAATTGATGGAGGAGACAGTGTCTATATTTTGGGTGGACCTAGGATATGGTTGCGCAGCCGAAAGAGCGTTTCACTGCAAGGTTCCCGTGGGGTGACTGGCACCTCCTCTTGTTCTTGTTCCTGTTACATATGTTCCTGACTACCTAGTGATGGGGCCTGATTCAGTGCCAAGAGTCTGGGCCGTGATCCCTGGTATGTACAAGACCCACCTAAAGCATGGACAATGTCTCCAACCGATCAGTTTCAATAACTTAGGACCCTGATTGACATGTGTAATAGACGTAGTATGGGATGCATCTATTACATGTGGCAATTGGTGTTCGTTGACATAATAATAATAAACTGTTCATAATGTATTGTAATTGATTATCTTTACCTGACATGTATGTATGTTGGACACCCGATGTTACACCTAACCTGATTGAATATTTGACTCTAGTACTGACTGACTCTACCCGCTCTGATATATAAAGATCATGATAGACACCTGATTGAATACCTGACTGGACACATACTCTACTTGTGTTATCCACATTACTGTTTATTTACTTATTCATGTCGTTTCTTATTCCAGTTTATATTATTATCATATGTTCACATTTATATGCATGTGCATCTTTTCAGTTTATTCTTACACATTCACTAGGAGTTCCGACTCCCTAGATTTGTCCAGATTTGTGGCTATTTATTACTGATCAGATATTTAGAGAGGATTACATGCGTTACGAGGAGTTGGAGTCCCTCTCTCCTTGATTAATGATATTCCTGCTCTTTTGTCCATATTATTTCTTGATTCTATCTATATTGCATCCAATTGTCATTTCTTTCTTATATTCATCTGCTATCATTGTGTTAGATATGTATATGTCCTATTGCAGTGATATTGATTTATCATAGTAGATTTTATACCTTATTCAGGCTACTTTAGGCTTAGCGTGTATGCGTGGGATATTTTTCTCGCGTATATATGTCGCCGACCTTTGTCGCGACTCTGTTTTCACGTATTTTGAGAAGCGGGGCGTGACAAAGATCCTTTTGATCAATGGTGCTTTATCAGATGGTCAACTGTATCCCATAACAAAAGTGAAACCTTGCAACACTTTGGTTGATTTATAATATCCAACAACAATCCTATGCACCAAATGGATCACATATCATACTTCACGATAGGACTCTTAGTTAGAAGGGTATTCTGTAAGTGATCAACCTGACTTGACCAAACTTAAGGGCCAATTGCTAAACTTAAACAAATATGAATAGCAAAACCACCCATTTTAAGCTTAAAATATATCATTGGCTCACTGTGAACAATCCTAGCAAGTTGACTAGCTTGCAGCAAGGTTGAAATACAGTGAAGTATTTCTGTTCATGCCTAAGTACTCCTTCTACAAGATCACATAATCAATTCATACAGGTAACTCTGCAGCACAAAATGTTGCTTTTCTGGCCCAAACTCGTCAAGTTACTGTATAATTAAAATAATTCAACTCAGATAAGAAAGATTGCACACTAGTGGACATAATAGGTAAAATCAGTAGACGTCCCATCTATCTGTGATCAACTTGAAGCAATCATCTTTGCTTCTTTGCCACTTACCCTAAATTAGCAAATACTAATAAGGCTTGTCCATGTGGTGACACGTTGATAAAGGGCAGCCAACCTTGAAACCAAGGTTCTAAATATCGGTGTGGAGATTTTTCCGCTGCGAAATAATCAGACGGTCGATCCACACCACAAGCGAGAAAATGAGTTTAGTGTGTTACTGTAAAACAATAATCACAACACAGAAAAGGAGACGGAGACACGGGATTTTTACATGAAAACTCAGATCGGGAAACCACGGAGACGAGGAGGAAAATTCACTATAATTCGCGAGTTTACATGAATTACAGAACTTGGATGATGTGTGCTGAATTTGGACTAAGTGGAAGGAGAGAAGACATTTCCTTCTCGCTGGAGATGAAGGCCTATTTGTATTGAACCGTTAATGGTGAAGGAACTAAGGAGGTTTCCGCACGATCTCCACGTGCGGGTTCGTTGTAACGGCAATGATTATGGGCGTGGACTATTGGGATTACATGCAGTAAGTATCTTCACTGTCCATAGCTGTCCGTCTTGAATGCAGTGTGCACATCTTCAATGTGGGAGAGGAGGACTGGCGTGATTGCAAGCGGAGATCTCGGTGGTCGTTACTGGGAACTTCTGGTTCGGTGAAGTCGAGAATCTTGGACTGCAGATGACTTCGGAGAGTGATGTCTCCGAAATGGGAGTTAGCTCCGGAATGAGGCGGAACCTTCTGGGATGAAAATGTTGCTAGGATGTGATGGAACTTCGGGAGGATCTGGAACGGCAGAGGCTACTGAAAGGAAGGAACATGAAGTGTGGGCATCTCGATGAGAGGATATCAGTTGCATGGACACGTGTCAACATCTCGACGAGTGGTCAAAATTTGATCACTACCTGCTCTTTCGCTTGTCGGAGCCTAGGGAAGGGAAGCGGAAGAGCGGAGTTTGTAGGATATGCCTTGAATTCTTCTTGATGTCTGAGCAGAGCGAGATTTGAACCATAAATGCAGATATTCTTGATTTGTTTGGAGATTGCGCAATCGTTGACAGCTGGCACATCAATTGACTGAATTGCCTCGAATTCTGTAATTGTTGCTTTTTCGAATCCTGACGCCATAATGATCGGGGATAGGCTTCCATACTAAGGCGACGACTGTCGATCTTCTATTGATTTGATCTGCTGAAAATCTCAGGATGTGGACCGATTCTTTGGGGATTTAAAGTTTGAATTGAAGATTGTTGGTTTCTCCTCCGTCAATAAATAAGGTGGAGACTTGGAGTGAAAATTACATTTGTCTTCTCTAAAAAAAAATTTCTTCCTCCAAACTTCTCTGCTTCTGTGGGGTGGTCATGTCGTTCTTCTTATTCGTCCGATGGAGGAAAGAGAGGGAAAGGATAGAGATGGTGGAAATGGTTGCTAGGCTCTTGCCGTTCTGGAGTCTGGTCAGCGCAAATCATCAATCTTCGAAATGAGCTTGTCGCAAAACATCAGTTTTCGCGATAAGGCTCTACTATCAGGAAGAATGGGTAGGGCCCCCATTTTGACCTGATTTTTCATCTGCGGATCAATCCAGTTCTCATCTTGGGGCTCAGAGATCTTTCCTGGTATCGTGTATGAGGTAAGAGTGGGGACTGTCATGGCGGTCATGGAGGTGGATCCGATTCCATCACCGTCTTTCAAGTCTTGGAGTTTTCACTCCAGTCAGAAGTTGTTGCTTTGCACTCGGAGATTCTTTTATTGTGGTGAGCAACAAGAGGGGAGTATGAGCGGTATTCCTCGGGATGTCGATGAGCACTCCTTCCAGAGCTCCGACCTCATCCTCGAAATGACGAGTCGGTGTGTGATATCATCATTGTCTTATCTTGCAGGCCTCCATCTGGACCTCGGAGCAATGTTGTGGCTTCGAATGGCTTCCTGGAAGTGCTCGGTCTTGGGCAGAGAAGAGAAGATTTTTCATCTGAAGGATCTCACAAAAACAGCTTCACGAGGCTTCTTTCGGGACGTTTGAAAAGTGGCGTGAACAATAAGTCGTGCCTCCGTGAAGTGTTCTCTGATATGCATATCTTTGATTTAACATCGAGAACCTGTTTGATGGTGGTATGGCTGGATGGGCAGGAGCAGGATCATCTGTATTTCTTTTCAAAAAAGCAAACACAAAAGTGTAATAGAACTCGTATTACTCTTATTAGATGTAATCAAGTGTGCATTTGAATGGATGTATTTGAAATGAAATGACTTGGAATAAATTTATATATATATCCCTTTGGGAATGAAATACTTGTTTAGATCTTGCCTGGTTTGTTTTACCGTTGGCTTTAGGAATTGGCGTGATCACACCTTCTACGTACTGCTGACCTTTTAATTCCGGAGTATTTGATTTGGCACGGAAATAATTTGGTAAATTTGCAACATTGTTCCTGAGTGGGGATAGTCTAATAAGCGGTACCTACAAATTTAGCCACCGAGGTGAGGAAATCCTAGCAGCAGAGTTGGATTCACGTATGCTTCCGAGTGGGGTGTGATCTATCAATGAAGTTGTGAATTTGAGACTCTGAGAGGGGAAAATCTCTACAGCATAGTTGGACCTACGAGTGGGGAAATCCCAACAGTGGAGTGTGGAAGTTGGTAGGGCTCCGAGTGAGGAAATCCCAGAGTGAATGGGTGATGCGCATACAAGCATGCAGTGATGCAACTTGAATTAAATGTTAGATGCAATATTATCAGAAAACAAAAAGTGCTAATTAAATAAATTACGATGACAAGGCTATGCATGCTCAACTTTTAATCGCACAAAACTAGTATGTCGAGGGGATAATCCAAACAAGAAAACCCTCATGTAATATCATGTGTCTCATGCGACTATAAGTCAAACATACACAAACATGTCATCGCGGGATGAGAAACACATGCACACATAATTCACAAAAAGTGGTGTTCGAATAATACTTGAGCGGAGTATGCCTCTCCGGTATATTTCATCTTTCCAGCCTCTAATCACAGAAAATAATACGTTGAGGAGATAATCCAAACAAGAAAAGCCTCATATATATATATATATATATATATATATATATATATTATATATATATATATATATTATTATATTTCATGCAACTATAAGCTCTCCAAAATGTTTACCTGCAAATTTGGAAAGGTAGCTGAAGTGGGGGTGCGACCTTGCAACATATTGGATGCGTCGACTCTGAATGTAGGTAAGACCCACAGTGGAGTGGCGATTCGAACCTCCGAGTGGGGGAAATCTCAGCAGCGGAGTTGAGCCTCCGAGTTGGAAAATTCCAGCAGCAGAGTAAGGCTCACAGTCGCTTTCGAGTGGGAAAAATTCCATTAGCGGAGCCGTGACCTCGGAAAGACCTGAAGTAGGGGTGCGACCCAGCGACAGACTGGATGCGTCGATTCTAAGTGGGGTAAGACCCATAACGAAGTGGCGATCCGAGTCTCCGAGTGGGGACACTCCCACAGCGATGGGTTTCGACTGCTCGTAAGCCAATTGATATGGAGCACGTAGGCTGGTGCTTGTGTTGCCGACTCCGAGTGGGGGGACTCCTACTTCAGAATGTACAAGCATCAGGGACTGACAGAAGAACACTCCCATTAGCATGGCAGGGACTCCCAGGAAAGAACACTCTCACAGCGGAGGATTTTGATTCCCGTAAGCTAATCGAGAAGAGAGCTCGTAGGTCGGTGCTTGCATTGCCAACCCCGAGTGAGCACACTCTCACTTCAGAACGTACAAGCATCAGTGACTGATGGAGGCACTCCCATCAGCAGGGCGACATGGAAATGGTTAGGAGCAAAAAAACATTTTATTCATTGATTAAATACATGTGTTTTAAAAGAAACACAGGAGTGTTATTAGTTAAAGTACTTTCGTGTCCTCGGAGGAGGAATCAATTCACTCAATTGTCTTATACTATACTGAGTGATTGCATGTTGTGGCTGGTAAAGGTAGAGTGTTGAGTTGTCCTGATCCGGAGGCCGCTCCTGGGATAAGAATGTACTCTTTGAAAAAGCCTTGGCGCATGAGGTTTTTCAGGTACCACCGAAGGCTTCTGCAATGGACGGTCTTAAGTCCCTTGCTATCGTGGAAGTAGTACTCTGCTCCGGGGAGAGTATAATCATGTTGGATTGGCTTCGGCGCCTGACTCAGGGTTGGTCTTTGATGGCATTAAAGATTTCTTTGATGGGGAGTCTCAACGAAGTGAAGTGCTCCTCCGCTCTGAAGGCTCATAGCGGATTTGGTGAGAGGATGGAGAGCATATGTCTTTTGAAGGCAGGTTGCCTCCGGTTCTAATCTTGAGCGTGGGCAAGACTTCCAGTTTCCTCCGATGTCACCGTACTTCGTGGTATGATTGAAGGAAGTCTTCATTGGTTCCTCCAGCTAGATGTAGGGCTGAGCTCATGACAAAACCTCGTTCATCCAAGTGACATTATACTTGAAGAGGTGCTTATAAAGGGGGTGAGAAACCTGCAGCCCGCTAATGAACGCGAGTGCAGAGACTTCCTCACCGCAGTTAGAGACTTCGGCGAGTTCGCTTTGGAAGAAACTGATGTAAGAATTAAGGTTGTCACCTTACCTCATCTTAACGGAAAGGAGGTGATGATTGTTCTTCTTGACCCTCTAGCGAGAGACGTACTAAGTGAGGAACATTTCGGTGACCTATTCGAAGCTGTGGAGAGAGCGAGCTGGTAGAGAATAAAACCAATCTGACGCCACACCTTTCAGACTGGAGGGGAAGGTGAAGCACAAGAGTGAATCGTTGCGGGAATAGACCACCATCTTGTCCCCAAAATGCTTGATGTGCTCGCTCAC
>JAVJIF010023959.1:0-58348 GCA_038442645.1 Agave tequilana
GTATCAGAGCCAAGTGCTCTGAATTTGGGTCTTACAACCTAGAGTTAAAGATCCTCATTTTTAGGCTAATCACATTATTTGTACACACACCATGGACTTCATGTCATCACCCACTTTGACATTCTTACATCCAAATTTGAAAGGTTAAGATGTCTTTGTACCTCAAAGCCCTAGGCATTCATGTTTACCTTGCCATCACTTATGATTATTGTTTAAATGGCAAGAATATTGAGGCTAATGCAAAGCCCTAAATGCTTTAAAGTCTACCTTAAATGATGATTATTTTTCTAGGGTTTCTAATGTTGATTCGGCTTTTGTAGCTTTGAACATCATCACCTCCCTTGGCGAAAAGGATCTTGTAAAACACCTAGAGGGGGGAATAGGTGTAAGTGCTAATCTATAAACTAAATGTGCTAAATGCGGAAGCTTAAAATAATTTTGCAATCACACTTAATACAACCAACAAGTGTAGCCGAATTCCCCTTGAAGGGCTCTGGACTAACTCCTCTTGATTCCCCTAAATATGGGTTGAGGTGCTATATGAAGCTCTTGTGGTTAAGTATAAGTGAGACACACACACAAGCATATAATGGATATGGCAATATGAAACAATGCTCAACACAAGTAAATATGATATGATGATATGAATGATGCTTTGCACAATTTAAAGAGAGAGAGGTTAAGAGAATTGGATCAAACACAAACACAATAATATGTTTCGAGGTTCGAGCCCCTAGCTCTACGTCCCCGCCTTCACCACCGTGAAGGATTTCCAATCCATTATCTCCCACCGAGGGAACCTCCACCGAGGAGGATTTGTTACAACAAAGGGAGTACCGAACTCCTCTCTCAAACACCGCCTCACAACCGAGGGGTAGGCCCGTAGCCAAACAACCACAATCACCTCTACCGAAGAGGGATACAAACCACCAAGCTCCACCTCACACAAGAGGGAGCAAACACAAATCTCCACCTCTATCAAAGAGGGAGCAAACCATAATCCTCAACCTCTAACAAAGAGGGAGCAACCCAATCAAAGCAAGGGTTTTTATAACAAGTGGTTCCAAAGAACCACAAACTCTCTTTTCTCACAAACAAAAGATCCTAGTAGAATAAGATAGAAGATAGCTCAAGTGTGGAAACAAGGTGTTTTGGAAATCAAATAACAAAGAAAAATCCTTGGGAAACACTTGCAATATGATAGAAATGAAGATCTAAAGTAATATCCCAAAAACCTATTTTTCTTTGAATTTTCCAAACCCTTGAAAATAATAAAGATGAAATCTTTAAGCTCTTAAACACTTTTAAAAACTTGTTTTTAAAACCAGAGAATGGGAAAAAATTAGCTCAGAAAATCTTAGCCAAAATCCCAAGAAATGGGGTTTATATAGGCCAAACAGAACACTAGCCGTTAGGCTGATCTGGCAGCCTGACAGGCTTGCGGTCGGCCGGCCCGGCCGACCGCCAACGGTCATAAATGTGACCGTTGGGCAATCCGGTCGACCGCTCGGCCGACCGCCCAGATACAGAGAGCAAAGCTCTCTGGTCCGGTAGGCCGGTCAGCCGGCCGGCCCACTGTGCTGCCAGACGTGCACAGCTCTGTGCGCGTCGGTCGACCGCAGGGTCGACCGGCCCTTGGTACGGTCGACCGTGCGGTCGGTCGTCCTGGCCTGTCAGCCACTGTTCTGGGTCAGAAATACATGTTAAAAATATTTCTAAAAATTCTTTTATCTCTTGTAAAAATACTCAAAAATAGTTTTATCATTTTGCATTGATACATAAACATGTGATAAAAATTTTCAACTCAAATATCAAGCAATTTGAACTATTTTTGTGTCTTATCATTTTTATCAAAAACCAAATCTTGTATTTATCAAACTTGGATTTTTCAATAGGAAATCTGATTTTTCCTAAACTCATGAATAGGCATATCAAAAAAGGTTTGTATAAGAAGTTTAAGCATGCATGTATAGAAAGAATATATCTACTATACATAAACCAATTAAACTTGTTTTGATCAACTATTCATGAAAACAAATATCAGTTAAACTAAAACTGAAAAACCATAAAACGTGTGTGTTGTGCACTTAAGCATATCAACTATACTAAGCTTTTACAAATGGATCTAAAACACACTAAACTCTATGATACCTAAGTCTTCTTGATGATCTTCATCTTCAAGTCGACTTGGTCCAAACACCGTGATCCAACGAGCATGGCTATGTATGATCTTGATGCTCGGGCCCTGGAATCACCAAGTGAAGGCTTTCAAACTCCTCTTTTTAAAGCAATCACCAACTAATCTCTTGATTAATGATCTGTAACTAAAATCACAAGATTATTAGTAAACATACTACATGAGTTAATCATCATCAAAACTAGAGAGGAAGGCCTCCGGGCCAACAAATCTATATTATGCCGGGAGCGATTTGGATGTTGGAAGTGTCGTCTCCAACAAGTGCTATATGGTCCAAAGGGATAACCCCCTTGAGGTAACTACCGAATCCGAGTTAGATGATGAAGACATGTCATATGATGAGCTCACTTCTTTTTGTCAACAACTTCTTGAAAATATGACATGCTTAAGAAAGATAATAAAATTTGAAAAAGAAATTTGATTGCATGCAAAATGAAAATGAGTCTTTTAAAACTAAATTGCATGTTTTGAAAAAGAAAATGAAATTTTGAAAAATGAGAATGTTTCCTTGCTTTCTAAATTGAATGATTTGTGTGAAGGACACTATTTAAAAAATAAAATTGTTTTGGTGAAAAAACAAAAGAAGTTTTTTTTCAAGAAAACTCTTGTTTAAAAAGAAATTTTGTGAAAAAGAAAGTTTTTCTAAAAAGAATAAGAAAATTGTTTCACAATCTCACCATGCTTTACATGCCACCATTGATGAAAGTGAGATTAAATTTTTGAAAAATAAATTAATAGTTTGAGCTCAACTTTGAGCTCATGTGCATTCAATCATTCTAGATTGGAGTCTTTGTTTTCAAAGAAACAAGCTCCACATTCTCATGCACATCATCATGCATATGCTTATGTCGCACGCAACGATCATACACATACACATAAGCATTCTAAGGTGTACAAGTGTACACATTGTGGCCGCAAAGGCCACTTAGCAAAATTTTGTTTTGATAAGATGTATCATATTAATTTTGCTAATCATAAAAATTTTTGGGTTCCTTATAAGACTAACACTCAAGGACCCAAGAAAAAATGGGTACCAAAATCCCCACCTTGTATTTTTGAAGTAGGTGAGGGCTCTCACACGACGTGTGTAACACCCCGCTCCCGGAATACGTACTTAGTTGCATATTCTGATTTTTTGATCGTATTTTTCGATTTACTTCCTGTATCTATTTTGTTTTATGAGATATTTACATGATCGTTTTGTCTTGGATCCGGATTCTCGGACTCGGAGTCAGCCCTAGTCTGAACCGAGGACCCGATCCTAGAGTATTGCTCGATTTGGATATTCTGGTATTCCGATTTAACCGATTTCAGTTTTAAAACATCATTTTTCAATATTTTAGATTTTCTATGATTTTCTGGAATTTTTCTGAATTAAGTTGAAAGTCTTCAAACCGGTGTCGACCAGTACCGCTGACCGATTCCCGGATTTTTAATTCACAAACGGATTGGGATCACTAGAAGTGTCTTTTTACATTATTTCTTAAAATCACATTTTCTATCTAAATACTTTTTCTGAGGATTTTATGAATTTATGAATTCCACCAGATTCGGTATCGGCCAGTATCGCTGGTTGATTCCAGGATTTTTAGTTTACAATCGGGATTGAATTTCTGAATTCCGCTTTCACTTTGCTTCTTAAAATCATATTTTATTTTTTAATACATTTTCTGAGATTTTTCGGAATTTATCAAAATCCGGCCGACCCGGTGTAGACCGGTATCGGCGGTTGGCTTCCGAATTTTTAATTTGAAAACGGGATTTTATTTCTGAAAACCGATTTCGTATTAGTCCTCAAGATGACGTTTTCTACCTCCGGGTATTTTTGGGGATTTTTCTGGGACAGTCGATTTTTCGCGACCATATTATAATATTATTATTTTTCAAATCTTACTTTTCTTCTCTTTCTTTCCTTTTCTTTTCTTCCACTGACTTCAGCCCACTCCCCTCCACGTGGGCCACATCCCATCACCACACCCCCCTCTCTTATCAATCACATCCCTCATCATCACCCCCTTTTTCCTTTTTCTTTTCTTTCTCTTTCTTTTCTTCTTCTCTTCTCCTCATTTTTCTTCCTTCTTCTTTTCTCCATGAGAGGCCAGCACCCAACCGGCCACCACCGCCGGCGCCTCCGGCCACCACGACGCCGACGAGGAGACCCCAACTCCGGCGGCCATACCCCCCTTTCCTCCATCTCCACCACATCACCTCAATCTCCATCTTCTTCCTCCTCAAAGCCACCACCAACTCCACCTTCTTCTTCTTCATCATCTTCCTCAAATTAACCTTCACCACTACCATCTTCTCCACCACAACACCTATTTCTCCTCCTCCTCTCATCCTCTTCAACAATTCCATCACCATCAAAATCATCATCTTCACAACCACCACCCTTCACTACATCAAGGGCCGGCCACCTCCTTAGGATTGGGGGCCGAGCTCCTCTTCGATGGTAATATCTCCGGTGATTATTCCGGTAATCGTTCACGATTATTTCGGTAATCATTCCGGTGGCAATTGCAAACTCGCATCTGCCTATTTTTTCGCGTCTGCCTATTTTCCCGCATCTGCTTACTTTTCCGCGTCTGCCTATTTTCCCGCATCTGCCTACTTTTCCGCGTCTGCCTATTTTCCCGCATCTGCCTATTTTCCCGCATCTGCCTATTTTTCCGCGTCTGCCTATTTTCTCGCATCTGCCTATTTTTCCGCATCTGCCTATATTTCCGCGTCTCCATTCTCTCTCCCTTTTCTCTCTCTACTTTTCTAACACCTTCTCTCTCCTTCCCACTTTCTCTCTCCAAAAATATTTATATATTATTATAATTATGGCGCGTGCGCGAGTTCCATGGATTCCAGACTTTTCGGCTTTCCGTGATTTAGGCGAGTGTTCTCGCTCTCGCCTCCATTTGGGTTTCCCCGCTTCGTCGGGTCGACATGTGTTTTACTCCATGTTTTCATGTATTATGTATTGGGCTGAGTCCCTGTATTTGTATGGCCGAGTGCCAGTGTCTAGACATGTATTGCTCTGTGACGAATGCTTGTACTAGGGTAGTTTAATTCTTGTACATATACCATGCCTGTGATGTACCTTGTTGCTTTATACCATGCGTGGCCAACCCTTCGTGGTCGATTAGACTCTGGGTTTCTGCCCACTCCTGAGATGGCTAGTAGCCACCGAGAGTGCGCTTCAACCCCGAGCGTACTCAGACCCTTCAGCCTCCGGTCTCTCACTATCTTGAAAGAGAGGTGATTGGGACCGTCAGGTCTTTCAGCTCCGCCTGGTTATCATGATCAGCGTTCAGCGCTTTACCACTAGATTCGTCTAGGCGAGTTGCTGCCGGATTTACCGCTCGCACTTCAGCCGAGTCGTCCCGGTAACCTCGCCAGACGCTCCAATGTTAAATACTGTTTGCTGTCTGTACTTCCAGCTTGCTCAGCTCCGCTTGATTGTACTCAGCTACTACTCTATCATCATGCCATGTATTTACCTGATATGTTAACACTTGTCATGCCATTACTTCATGCCTGTCATTTACATGCTACTATTTAACACCTGTTTGTATCACCTGACCCCCGATATGCTACTACTTGGCAAGGCCCCTTGTTATGACATGACTTGCCACCGGATTAATATCAATCTCTTGACATGATTGGTCAAGTGCCAAATATCATCCTCCTGTTATATTAATACTTGACTTGTGATTATCACATTTACGGGAATCCTGTCTTGTTATCCTGTATTTTATACAGTGACCTGTACTCTTGAATTCCTGATCATGTCCTGCTCCTGTTATTCCCGTAAATTTATACTTGCATGATAAATTACAATAATACAACTTGCACCTGGTTTGGGGGAAACTGATGGGCCCTGATTAATCATGTTTATGGTGGTCTTATCGAGCCGCGCGTGGCCACATACTTGAGGGATCACCTGGCGGCCACCAGGGATTCCGTGGGGTGTGCTGGCACCCCTACTCCTGTTTATTCCTGCCGGGTATGCACACGCCCTAGACCTATTTTTATGGGATTTGCGATACTCTATTCCTGTTCGGGCGTAAATAAGTCCGGTACCTAGCGGTACGTTCCGGCTCAGTACCGGATACTCCTGAACCGTTGTCCCGGGCATGTACGGGGCCCATCCGAAACATGATTCATCGAACTTTATCAGTTTCCAAATAACTTGCTATATAAGTTGTGAGTGGAAGTATGTGGAATGGGACACATACTGAAGCCTGGAACTTAGACGGCCCAATTATAATAATATGCTAATATGAAACTGTTGTGTGTTTTGTAACTCGGGTCGTGTGCGCTTGGATTACGGTGACATGTGATAAAGGTATATAAATGAGGGTTTTCTTGTTTGGATTATTCCTTCGATGTACTAATCTCATGGAGCCGTGACCTAAGCATGTACGATCGGTTTTGCTTGTAATCGGCTTTCTTCAGTTTTATCGGTTTTTATCGGTTTTATGTTAGATTAGGGGATATCTAGTGTTGACCTATCTACTCATCTCTTTACCTACTCTTATCTTATCATACCATGAGTACTTCCTGCCTGATATCACTTGTTATATATCTACCTGCTTATACATACTTATGCTCACGACACGGTTTTTAATGTATGATTATAGTTCAGTTTTATCGATACACATGTGCTTATCCTTGCACGCCATCTGGCTTTTGCCTCATCACTCGCCTGGGGAGTTTCATCTGACTCCCCTGGATCCTCATGTCCAGGTCATGGAGCTTGGAGCGTGTGGATTCTCTCAGTTGCTGATCAGAGTGGCGCAACGGTAGCGTGGATCTCCAACAGACCGTCCGGAGTCCCATCCTTTCAGGCCCTCTTGTTCGGCTCTAGAGTTTCCTGTTATGACTCTGAGCCTCCTTTTGTACTGTTCATACTTGTACATCTCTTTGTAATCTCGCAATTGCGCATATCAGTGATGTAATATTCATGTAATATTGGATCACCTATGGTGATAACTTTATAATTGTACTCATATATTGGAATGTATAATGCACCACTTGCTTCCGTACTCTGATTCTTGCCTGTACTGATGCTTAGCGTATATACGTGAGGGTATTTCTGACCTGCGTATATACGTCGCAGTAACGTCTCCGTACCCGCCGGATCGGGGCGTTACAACGTGAGAGAGATGGTGCCTTGATGGTGGATGCACATGGACTTGATGAACACGTATATAAATGCATCGCTATCAAGGAGGTTTGGTGGGACAACCACCATGTTTGGAGTTTTGAAACATAGTTCCTTAGTTGGTAACTATTTCTAAACTCTTAGTTTATGTACATGCTTGTTCATACATGATATTTTTAGCATGTTCATATTTTGTGCTTCATGTGGTAAATACTAGTTTAAATGTAGTTTTTATTAAAACTTGGATTCATACATGTACAAGTAGAGAGCAACAAATTGATTCATATATGTTTGCACTTCATGCTCATTTGTACCCACTATATGCACATGTATAGCCTAGTTTTGATGATTTCCTCATTTACACTTGTTTTGTCAAATTTCGTATTTTTACTTCATGTATATGCATTTTTATTCAAATCTAATAAATATACATGTATATCCTTTTTGAGTCTCTTGCCTTCATGCAAATACTATTAATAGACTCATTTTATGTTTGGGATATGTATGCATATTGTTAGATTTAGATAAATCATACATATACCTAGAAGTTTATTATTTTTAATGAAAAATAAATTTTTTGATTTGTTTGATAAAATGATTTTTGTGTTTTGGGTTTCATCGATTAATTTCATGAAAATGCTATTTACATAATCTTTGTACACTCACACTTTATTTGTTTGTCATGACTTTGGTTCATGAACATATTTTTGAGCTTTATAGATCGAGTGTCAATTCTTGTGTATTTGGTATGATTCATGAAGTACATATGATTT
Organism: Agave tequilana; assembly: GCA_038442645.1. NCBI lineage: Eukaryota > Viridiplantae > Streptophyta > Magnoliopsida > Asparagales > Asparagaceae > Agave > Agave tequilana. Next base: position 8,126 of record JAVJIF010023959.1, read on the forward strand.
GGTTTCATGTTTTGAAGGATCTTTAACTAGTTTTTCAAAAATTAATTTAACTAGTTATTTATTCTTCAATGTTTATGAGATATACACATGATCCTATTATTGTTTCAATTGGTATCATTGAATCGTTTCAATTGGTATCAATTTGACTCTATTTTTGTATATACTCATATTTCATTTTCTTATATATGTATGTATCAATTTCATTTGGTATACTCATTTTTCATACATATATATGAGTTAATTGTGCTTGAGTTAAAATTGTTTTACATGTTTAAAGCACAAAGTTGTTTATGATAAGAAAATAAAATTTTAAGAAGGATTCTCAAGATTTGTTTTATTAAGAAAATTCAAATTTTTGTTTTATAAGAAAATTTTAAATTTTTGAGTTGTATTGCCTATATGCAAGGAGAGCTTAACATCTCATCTACATATAGATTCATGTTGAGTGTATTGTATATTAAGGAGCTTGACAACTCTTCTTAATGTGGTACACGTGTGTAGGGGGAGCTTCACATATGCTCTTATGCATTACATAATTTGTGTTATGTGAATTGGGGTTTGTCATCCCTTCTTCATGTAATGCATATGTGTAGGGAAGCTAACTTAGCGTCTTCCTCTTCATGAATGTATATCGCATATAACCATTTATTGATTTGTTTGTTTGACCCCTTTATTGATTCTATGTTTCGGACAAAAAGGGGGAGAAAAATTTGTTGATTTTGTTTTTACTTTACCCCTGTATTGATGATTGACAAAAATGGGGAGAAAGATTTTGGGTTTATATATGCATCTTTGTGTTTTTACATATATTAAGTTCATGCATCACAATAAACAATAAGATATGAGAAAAAGGATTTTGAGAAAAAAGGGGAGAAGGTTTTTTTGAAAATATGTTTGATGCATACATTTGTTTAGTATCATGAGCTTTCACTGCATATTTATTTATTTATTGTTTATGCATGAGTTAAGGGGAGCTTCTTTGAAGCTTTACTTTAATCCATGCATATATAACTTCATGAGTTTTGTCATCATAAAAAAGGGAGAGATTGTTGGCCCGAAGGCCCATCACTCTAGTTTTGATGATGATCAACTCATGTAGTTATAGTACTAATGATCTTGTGTTTAATTAGTGACAGATTTATGATCAAGATCTTAGTAGGTGCATAGCTTCAACAAAGAATTTGAAGTCAAGTTTTGGAGCTAGTACGGTTTGATCCAAGAGCCATTGGATCGTGTTTGGACCAAGTCAGGAAGATGTGAAGGCTTCAAGTGAAGACTTCAAGAAGATGAAGACTTGTGTCTAGGTTTGTTTTTAAGATTTTATTTTTAGATAAAATGTAAAGGATAGAATAGTTGGTGGAATGCTCAAGTATACATATACACACACACTCTTGATTTAGTTTGTTTTAGAAAAGATTTTTCTCTTTGACAAAATATCATTTTGGTTTTTGGTATTCAAGTTTCATGTTTTATTCAAAACCATGTTTAGTGCTTAATGTCAAAAAATATAGATATTTCACCTTATTTGTGTAGTGGATCATATCTATACACTCTATGCTTCAAATGAGTTTAGATATCTTATTTTTGTATTTGGAGATGTTTCGGAAAAATAAAGTTTGAAAAAATAAGTTTTGAAAAATACTGTTTTAGTTTGAGCCATATTTTCCAAGTTACAAAAATAGTTCAAAACATTTGTAACATGCTTTGATTTTGTGCAAGCATGTTTGTTTATCAAAGTATAACATCAAAACTATTTTTGTAGATTTTTCTGTAATTGTATGGGATTTTATTTGTGTTAAAATACCTTAGTTTAAATCCCTGTTTTCTGTCCTGGCTTCAGCCGGTCGACCGAGCCGGTCGACCGACGTGCACAGACGTGCACGCCAGTTCTGGCAGGAGGCCGGTCGACCGACCCGGTCGACCGTCCAGAGAGCTCTGCTCTCTGGAAAGGCCCCGGCCGACCGAGCGGTCGACCTGACAGAGAGACTTGCTCTCTGTATCCTGGCCTCGGTCGACCGACCGGTCGACCGATGGCTCAACGGTCTGAATATGACCGTTGGCCGGTCAACCGGGCGGTCGACCGACAGTTCTGTCAGACCCCAACGGCTAGTTTTTCTAGCCCTATAAATTTGGGGGTTTGGACATTGTTTTTCTACAAGATTTCTAGTGGACTTTGAGCCAGTTTTTCTCACTTCTTTAAAAGAGTTTTCTCCACTAAATTGAGAGCTAATACTTCCAATCAAAAGGGGAGTTTTTATCAAGAGTGTTAAAAAGAGATTTCTTGAGTTTTCCTCCACCATCTCTTTCCTTGTTTTCTCACACAACACTTGAGCTATCCATTGCTATATCTACCCTATAGGGAGTTTGTTGTGAGAGGATTTTAGTTGATCAAGAGTTGTGATCACCAAAGTTCATCTTTGCTCTTTGAGGAGGCGGACGTGTGTGTTCGCATTGTTTCGGGTCCTAGTGGGGACTCGGTGTTTCGAGTTCGGGTGCGAACTCCTTATTTGAGGTGCGGTCTCGGCGAGCCGGTGGGCTTGCGGTGTGTACGGGCTAGAGAGTCCGAGAGCTTGTAGGTGTTGCGGCACCGAGGAGTGATCCATTGGGATTGATTATAGTGGAAACCCTTCGTGTGTCGAAGGCGGGGATGTAGAGCAAGTGTGTTCGAACCTCGAAACAAATCCCTTGTGTTTGCGATTGCTCACTCTCTCTCTCTTTGTCTCTTGTTTATATCTTGCATGCTATTATTGTGTTTATCCTTACATGCTTGATATTCTTTGTGTGCTCAATTGATATACATGCTTGGGTTTGTTTGCTAACACTTGTATTTAACCAAGAGAGCCAACGCGGCACCTCAACCCTTATCTAGGGGAATCTAGAGGAGTTTGTCCAGAGCCCTTCACGGGGAATTCGGCAACACTCTTGTATTATACGTGGTGTTTAGTATAATAGTTTGTTTAGGTCATAATAGTTTTTAATTCTGCATTATTTGGCATTTAGTGACCATTAGATTAGCCATCACCTATTCACCCCCCCCTCTAGGTGAACCTACAGAAAGTACATCTAGAGGGGTTGAATAGGTGTAGGGCTAATTTAATGACAAATGATGCGAAATTAAAAACAAATTGCAACACACTTAGTGTAACCAAATAGTGTAGTCGAATTCTCAGTGAAGGGCTCTGAACTATCTCCTCAAAATTCCTCTAAATAAGAGTTGAGGTGCTATGTAAAGCTCTCTTAGTTCAACACAAGTAAGGCACACAAACAATACCAAGCATATATTATGATATGAATTATATGAAATAATGCAAGGCACAATGTAAGAGAGAGTTTAGAAATAGTGGATCAAACGCAAACACCAAGATATATTTTGAGGTTCGAGCCATTGCTCTACGTCTCCGCCTTCACACAGAAGGATTTCCACTAATACGTCCACACAGGCTTCTCACACAGGGAACCTCTATTGAGGATTTGGGTAATGCAACCTTAGAGTAGACAACTCCTCTCTCAAACAACAACTACCTCTACACTAGAGGTAAGGCACAACAACAATCTCCTCTACACGGATGGGCACTTAGCCAAACAATAATCACCTCTCACTAGAGGGATAAGGCTCAAAGCCAACACTCCAACCTCAATCACCTCTAAACTTAGAGGGATAACAACCACTTAGAGAGAGAGAGAGGCTGCAGAAGGTATTCTCTGACATCGGAGTCATCCCACTGGAAAGATTAATTGAAGCATGCCAGAGATGGAAAAGTGCCATTATCGGAAAATTCCTTGGCTGGCGAATGGACTCGGCTTCATCAGGCATTGGAGTTTAAGTGGAAGCATGTTGGTGGTTTGGAAATCATCCCAACCCTTGAGGGTTTTCTCATTTTCCGCTTCTCTAATGAGGAAGACCGACTTAGGGTTCAGACGACAGGCCATGGGTCGTCGGTGCCACTGTTCTTGCTTGAGGAATGGCGGCCGACTTTCAAACTGCAGAAGGAAACGGTGGCGAAGGCTATGGTTTGGATGCGGATGATGAGTTTGCCCAGTATTGGGACCGAGAGGTTGTTCTGGTGATTACCTCCAAGGCTGGTCGGCCGGTGGAAGTGGACATCTGCATGATGAAGCTTTCTCGTGGTGCATATGCTCGTGTTATGTGTTGACATAGATCTCACCAAGCCTCTTGTCGCCGGTTGTCCGATGGGCTCATCGGAGGAGGTAATAGACTTTTTCTAAGAGTTCATTTATGAAGGAATTGGAATTTACTGCTACCGATGCAGCATTGTTGGCACAATGGTTGCTGGAGTTCGTCGGAAAGTGGTGAAACTTGTGGGGGATGAGGCAGCATCTCTTTTGAAGGAGGATTTGGTGGATAATTGTGAGAGCCCCGTTGAAGGTCATCAAGAAATGGCAGGGGGGCTCTACGGGGCATGGCTATCTGCCTCAGCCGAAAGACATCAGTGGAAACAACAACTCGAATGACCAGCTGGAATGGGGGAAAGGACAAGAAAGTCAGAGATAAGCAACCAGTCCCTGCTGCAGGTTAGACATATGCAATGCACAACGATTCTGTTCGTCAGCCTTTACGCCAACCTGTCTCGGAGACAATCGGCGCAAAAGGTGCTACAGCAGGCAGCGGTGCTTCATCGATGACTGCCCGATCTCAGGTGAGTGAGCCTGCCTTTTATTCTCCAAACTTAATTAACAAAGTCAGGCCCGTTGTCAGAAGGTATGGGAACAGCTCGAGAATTAGCTAAACAAGGTGAGATTAGCTTTAGCTGAGGGATCAAAGCTACATAGCATCGGAGTTGGTGTTTCCAGTGGTGTTGCTCGTCATAATAACAAAGGTGCTAAGTATCAACGAGGGAAGAAGCAGTATCTACGCCGAATACGGAGATAGTGATGGAGTTGGACGTCCATGCTACGCCAAAGGAAGGGGAATTAGCCGGTAGAGAGGTCATGGAGCACTAATGCCCACCACATGCTCGATAAATTGTATCATCTGGAACTACAGAGGCCCTGGCAAGCCATCAGCCCACGCTTTCTGTACTAGAATGATGGTGAAGCACTGTGTATCTTTTGTGGTGCTACTGGAAACCCAACTATCTGGTAGAGGCCTAAACAAAACAGTAAGCAAACTGCCAAGGACATGGTACGGTATGCAATTCCTGCAATGGGCCGATCGGGCGGGCATTATAGATTTTTGGAGAGGTATGAATATGAAGGTTGATATAGTACCAGTAGGAAGATAGTCGCTCGTGGCTGTTATTAACGAGGGTCTCAACCGCAATGGGTTTTTGCTGGAGTCTGCCGAGCACGGACCATTTACAAAGAAAAGAGCTGTGGCAAACTCTCGAAAACTTAGTGGAATCTGGGCTACTTGTATGTTTTATAGGAGATTTCAACGTCCTTACTGACTCTAGTGAGAAGTGAGGGGGACCATTCACTGAATCTCAGGAGGTGATTTGAGTTCCGCGACTTTCTCCTAGCAAATGGTCTCCTTGTTATGGGATTTGTGGGTCCTCCTTTCACCAGGATTAATATGCAGCAAGGTCAACGACGGACTTGGGAGCGCTTGGACAGAGCGCCTTGTTCTCCGGAGTGGAAAGACTTGTACCCGAGATCTTCCATTTCACACTTGGCATGAATCGCCTCCGACCATTGTCCACTGTTTCTAAGACTTGAAGGGGGTACTTCAGCTGGTCGAAACCTTTCCGATTTGAGAGAATATGATGGGAAAACGAAGGACTAAGGGGGTAGTGGAGAGTGTCAGGGAGAGGAATGTGAGAGGCTCTCCTACATACAAATTCTCACAGAGATTGATTGATCTTAAAGGGGAACTACGCCGATGGAATAAAGAGGCGGTTGGCAACATATTCTCAGGAACTAAAAGGTTTTAGGATGAGATTTAAAGGCTCCAGACTAATGAGGAGCAGGGAATTAATTTTGCCAAACAAGATATCCTCAGTCGGTCTCTGGCCAGATACCACAATCTCTTGAGACAACAAGAACTTTTCTAGCGTCAAAATTCTCAGGTGAGTTAGTTGCTAGCCGGTGATAGGAATACAACATTCTTTCATTGGTCAACGGTGGTGCGCCATGCCCGGAACTTCATATCGAAGCTGAAGAACGAACAGAGCGAAATGGTTGGGGTCGAGAATTTATAAATGAGATTTTCCTTAAATTAATTGAAAAGAGAGGAGTACAAGGTCAACTTCGGGTCTGTTTGTTTCGCCACAAAACGTCGCAAGTCGTAAAATGAGAATGAAAAAAGTGAACTTAACAGAGAAAATATATTATGTTTTACAGTGTTTGGTTGGTAAAGTGAAAGTGTAACTTTTACGGTGTTTGGTTGGTAAAGTGAGTGTGAATGAGAAAGTATATTGTGTTTTATGGTATTTGGTTGGTAATTTAAAAGTACAAGTGAAAAAGTTGGTCACAAAATTAACTGTAGCAGTGATTTAAATATTATAAATACTATTAAATTAAATATACTATTGAAAATTAAATTGTATTAATAAATTTGAGATAAAATATTAATAATTTTAATATTTAATTATAACAATAATATTAATAAAATATTAATAAAATTAGTAAACTATTGCTAAAATATTAACTAAATAAATAATTATAAAATTTTAAGAAAATCTAAAGAATATTAATAAAATTTTAAGGATCCTAATAAAACATAATTATTAAAAAAATCTTAAGAAAAATAATAAAATATAGTTATAATATTATAAAATACTTAAGATTATTATAATATTAAATTTTATTATAATAATATTGTAATATAATAAAAATATAAAATTAACAAAGTAAAATATAATTATAAATTTAATAATAAAATATTATTATGATATTATTATAATGAATTATTACAATATTAACATAATAAAATATTAATATAATTTTAAAGTATATTATAATATTAATAAAGTAATAATTTATATTAAAAATAATAAATTAAATATATAATACTTTTATATTAAAGCATATTATTGTTATATTAATAAAATATTAAATCTAAATAAAATATTAAGAAAATTGGTGTAAATATTAATAAAATAATAAAGTACTAAATAACATATTAAATTAAAATAATAAAATATTAAATATTAAAACAATATTAAAAATAATAAAAAACTAAAAATACAAATATAAAATAATTAGATAAGAAATTAATCACTATTAAAAATATTAAATATTAATAATATTAAATTATATATTGATTATCAAGTAACTGTTTGGACTGCAAGTGTAGTACAAGTGGGATTTACATGACCACAAAATTAACTGTAGTAGTTGCAAGTGGGAAAATTTGAGTGTAAAAGTGTAACGTCCCGATCCTGCGGGTACGGAGACGTTACTGCAACGTATATACGCAGGTCCGAAATACCCTCACGTATATACGCTAAGCATCAGTACAGGCAAGAATCAGAGTACGGAAGCAAATGGTGCATTATACATTCCAACACATGAGTACAATTACAAAGTTATCACTAGAGGTGATCCAATATTACATAAATATTATATCACTGATATGCGCAATTGCGAGATTACAAGAAATGTACAAGTATGAACAGTACACAGGCACTCACGAGTTTACAAAAGGAAAACTCGAGAGGCACACAGGATAGAGCTCTGGATGATCTGCTGGAGATCCACGCTACCGCTGCGCATTACAGGTCAGCAACTGGGATTCCACATGCTCCAAGCTCCATGACCTGGACATGAGGATTCAGAGGAGTCAGATAGAACTCCCCAGGCGAGTGGTGATACGAATGCCAAGTGGCGAGCAAGGATAAGCACATGGTATAATAAGATAAGAGCAGGTAAGGAGATGAGAAGTAAAGTAGATAGGGCAACACCAGATATCTCCTAAACTAACATAAAATAGATAAAAACCGATAAAACCGAATAAAACCGATTACGAGCAAAACCGATTGTACAAGCTTAGGTCACGGCCCCATGAGACTAGTACCTCGAAGGAATAATCCAAACAAGGAAACCTTCATCTATATACCTTTATCCCATGTCACCGTAATCGGAGCGCGTACAACCCGAGTTACAAAACGATACAGCAAATTGTATATTAGCATCTTATTATAATTGGAGCCGTCTAAGTTCCAGGCTTCAGTATGTGTCCCATTCCACATACTTCCACTCACAACTTATATAGCAAGTTATTTGGAAACTGATAAAGTTCGATGAATCATGTTTCGGATGGGCCCCGTACATGCCCGGACAACGGTTCAGGAGTATCCGATGATGAGCCGGAACGTACCGCTAGGTACCGGGACTTATGGACGCTCGAATAGGAATAGAGTATCGCAGATCCCATAGAAATAGGCCTAAGGCGTGTGCGTACCCGGCAGGAATAATCAGGAGTAGGGGTGCCAGTACACCCCACGGAATCCCTGGTGGCCGCCAGGTGATCCCTCAAGTACGTGGCCACGCGCGGCTCGATAAGACCACCATAAACATAATTAATCAGGGCCCATCAGTTTCCCCCAAACCGGGTGCAAGTTGTCTTATTAGAATTTAATATGTGATTATCAATTTACGGGAATAGCAGGTACAAGACATGATCAGGAGTTCAGGAGTACATGAGTACTATAGATTCAGGTCACTGTATATATAATACAGGATAACAAGTAAAATATTCAAGTCACTGCATGAAATGCAGGATAACAAGTATAGTATTCCCGTAAATGAGATAATCACAGGTCAAGTATATCATGCCGGGTGTCAAGGGATAGCATGACAAGATGGTGATATTAGACAAGTAACCAGTCATGTCAAGAGATTGATATTAGTCCGGTGGCAAGTCATGTCATAACAAGGGGTCTTGCCAAGTAGTAGCATGTCTGGTGTCAGGTGATAACACATCAGTTGCAAGGTGATCCAAACAGGTATTAAATAGTAGCATGTATAAAGCATGTCAAGTGTTAACATGTCAGGTAAGTACATGGCATGTGATAAAGTAGTAGCTGAGCACAATCAAGCGGAGCTGAGCAAGCTGGAGTGTACAGACAACAAACAGTATTTAACACTGGAGCGTTTGGCAAGGTTACCGGGACAACTCGGCTTAAGGTGCGAGTAGGGATTCCGGCAGCATCTCGCCTAGACGAATCTAGTGGTAAAGCGCTGAACGCTGATCATGATAACCAGGGGCTGAGAGCTGAGTGACCGGCGGTCCAATCACTTCCCTTTCGAGATAGTGAGAGACCTGAGGCTGAATGAGAAACCTGACGATCCCAATCACGTCTCTTTCGAGATAGTGAGAGACCGGAGGCTGAAGGGTCCAGTCATTGGCACTCGGCCATACACAAATATAGGGACTCAGTCCAATACATAATACATGGAAACATGGAATAAAATACATGTTGACCCGACAAGCGGGGAAACCCAAATGGAGGCAAGAGCGAGGACACTCACCTAAGTCTTCAGAAAATATAGTGAAATCCCCGATCTCCGGAATCCAGGAAATCAACGCGTCAAGGCGTTTAGAGAGAAAGTGATAGAGAGAGGAGGATATCAAGAGAGAGAGAATGAGAGAGGGGAGAGAGAAAGAGAGAACTAGAGAGAGAAGTCCATGGAAAGAGAGAGTGTACAGGGAGAGAGAGTGTGCACAGGAGGACGCGGGTTATGCGAGTGAGACGTGGGGTCGCAGACGCGGGTCGCGTCGCGGGAATAGCAGACGCGGGAATCACAGACGCGGGAATCGCGTCGCGAGAATAGCAGACGCGGGAATCACAGACGCGAGGTTCGAGACCGGCGTTCAAAACAGGGCGCGAGGAGAACGCGGACGCGAGCATGAACTCCGCGTCGCGTTAACATAAGAAGAACACAGACGCGGGCATGGGCTCCGCGTTGCGCCGATACAAGAACGCGTAGATCGCGTTAAAGAATCGCTTGGACGCGGGGTGAACTCGCGTCTAACAATCAACAGATAGAAAGAGAGAGAGACAGGGAAAAGGTGATCTCTTTGGTGGTGGTGTCGTTGCAATTGTCACCGAAATGATTACCGGAATAATCGTAAACGATTACCGGAATAATCATCGGAGATGTTGCCGACGAAGAAGAGCTCGGCCCCCAATCCAGGAGGGTGGCCGGCCCTGATAAGAGTCATTTTCCAAATGGAGAAGACGAACAGGAAGAGGAACCAGGATGAAAAGAAAGAAACGGAGAAGGAAAGGAAAGAAGAAAGGGGGAAGAGGAGAATGACCGTCGATGGCTGGCGGTCACCGGCGGCGGCCGAAGTTGGCCGGAAGTGGCCGGAGTTGGCAAGAAAGGTGGCCAAGCAATATGTGAAGGGGTGCAAGTATAGTTCAAATTAAAAGATTGGAGTTTTGAAAACAAGGCTTCAGAGAACGAAGCTATGGCTCGTCGGAAAGAGCACGACGAGGAGATAAAGACGGCGCGGTCGTTGGTGGCTAAGATGGAGTATGAGGTGGTGGAGATGGTGATGAAGCTATGGATGTTAATGGGTCATTTGGGTGGAAAAGAAGAGGAAGAAGATGATGGTGGAGGTGGTGTTGTGGTTGAAATGGAGGAGGAGATGGAGGAGAATGAGGTGGTGGTGTTGGTGGTGGAAATGGAGGAGGAGATGGTGGAGAAATGGCTAGCCAAAGGAGGGAACATGGCTCAAACCCATGGAAATGGGCTGTCATGCTCTCTGTTGGTGGTTGCAGGAAACAAGAAGAAGAAAGAAAGGAAAAATGAATGAGAGAGAAGGAGTGGAGACATTTATATAAAGGATGGGAATGAATATAATAATGTTGCACTTTCCAAAACAAAAGAACACACAAGGAGAACTTGCGTCTCCCTCTCCAAACGCAGCCCTTATGCCTGCGTTTAGGCCAAAATGAGCCAAACGCGGAATTTAAAGCCGCGTCCAGGGAAGATGCAAAAAGGCTGCGTTTAACAAAAGGACAAAAGTCATAATGACTTGATTGGAATTGATTAGCAGTGCATTAAATGCAGCATGGAGAGGATCTCCGCATTAAATGCAGAATCCAAGGTTGGTGAAACTCGCGTTTGACGAGGAGAGAGAAAAAGCGGAAAAATATCTGGACACTATTCCGGTATCTGGGAAAATACCGAAAACTCCGGAAAAGTCCAAAAATAAAGTAACTTGGAAAGCTTCCCAAAAATTCTCAAAAATAATAAATATTATAAAAAGATTTTTGGTGAAATCGGTTTTCAGAATAAAATCCCATTTTCAAAATAAAAATCCTGAAGTCAACCGTCAATCTCGGTCTACACCGGATTGGCCGGATTTTGATAAATTCTGAAAAATCCCAGAAAAAGTATTTAGATAGAAAATATGATTTTAAGAAGTTACAGGAAAGCCGTTTCTTGAAATTCAACTCCGTTTGTAAATTAAAAATCCGGGAATCGGTCAGCGGCACTGGTCGACATCGGTTTTGAAGATTCTCAATTTAATTCAGGAAAATTCCAGAAAATCATAGAAAATCTAAATATTGAAAAATGATGTTTAAAACTGAAATTGGTCAAATCAGAATAGCGAGAAGACCAAATCGAGCAATTTACTAGGATCGGGCTCCCGGTCCAGACTAGGGCTGACTCCGAGTTCACGAATCCAGATCCAAGGCAAAACGATCATATAAACAACTCATAATACAAAACAAATACAGGACGTAAATCGAAAAATACGATCGAAAAATCTGAATACGCAACTAAGTACGTATTCCGGGAGCGGGGTGTTACAAAAGTGAGATTTATGTGACCACAAAATTAACTGTAGTAATTGCAATTTGAAAATGAGAGTTGCATTTTGCAAATTGTTTTGCAGCGAAACAAACAACGGAAAATGAAAAAGAGATTTTACGACTTACAACTTGCTGTCTTTTACGGGGAAACAAATGGAACCTTCCCTCCCTCCATCCAACCCTCCCTCCAAACACAACCGCTACTCCCATGTTAGATTTGTGATTCTAAAACACATTTATAATGTTGTCAATAAAATCAAAGTAAATAAAAAAATATTAATTAAATATTTTTTAATTATCCAAAAACATTAAATATACAAATATAAAAATATTTAATTTGAATCAAATACGAAACAGGAAATGTGATTTCGAATTCAAATGCCAAAGCACATGTTCGAATTCGTAGCCGAATTCAAAAATTTTAAGTTTACAACTTCTATATTTGTCACTATTTCTGCATATGCAGGCTTGTTGTCAGTCCAATTTGAAATAGTTATAAAACACATAATAGATTACACTTGTTTAGTTTCATTAAACTTTATATTACGAAATGAAGAGCTATCAACCTCACCGTTTTTAGCTCGAACAGGGTAAAGAAAAAACACATAATATCCATGGCTCCCGTTGTGAGAGGAAAAAAAAAAAAAAAAAAAAAAATTTCACTTCCACCTCCCAAATTGGCTCGACGGAGGCCTTAAAACCTCCTCCCCCTTCTCCGATTCCCCAAACAAGCTTCAATACCAGATCCAAAGACCCCACACCCCTTCAGCAACCAAACCCCCAACCTAGATCCAAAGGATGTACCATCTTCCAGTTCCAATTCGCAACCAAGGGTCTCATCTTCTCCGACAACGAAACGCGGATGGGCGGCAGCGACACGTGGATCTCCAACCGCCGACAGGATTGAGAGGCGCATCACCAAAGAAGAGCTGGAGAGGCTACAGATGGTATTCCCTGACATTGTAGTCATCTCACTGGATAGATTAATTGAAGCATGCCAGAGATGGAAATATGCCCTTATCGGAAAATTCCTTGGTCGGCGAATGGGCTCGGACTTCATCGCCAAGGCATTGGAGGTTAAGAGGAAGCATGTTGGTGATTTGGAAATCATCCCAACCCTCGAGGGTCTTCTCATTTCGCGCTTCTTTAATGAGGAAGACCGACTTAGGGTTCAGACGACCGGGCCATGGGTCGTCGGTGCCACTGTTCTTGCTCTTGAGGAATGGCGACCGACTTTCAAACTGCAGAGGGAAACAGTGACGAAGGCTATGGTTTAGATGCGGATGTCGGATTTACCCCTAGAGTATTGGGACCGAGAGGTTGATCTGGCGATCGCCTCCAAGGCTGGTCGGCCGGTGGAAGTGGACATCTGCACGACGAAGCTTTCACGTGGTGCATTTGCTCGTGTATGTGTTGACATAGATCTCACCAAGCCTCTTGTCGCCTGTTGTCCGATGGGCTCATCAGAGGAGGTAATAGACTTTTTCCAAGAGTTCGTTTATAAAGGAATTGGAATTTACTGCTACCGATGCGGCATTGTTGGCACAGTGGTTGCTGGAGTTCGCCGGAAAGTGGTGAAACTTGTGGGGGATGAGGCGGCATCTCTTCTGAAGGAGGATTTGGTGGATAATTGTGAGAGCCCCATTGAAGGTCATCTGGAAATGGCAGGGGAGCTCTACGGGTCATGGCTATCTGCCTCAGCCGGAAGACATCACTGGAAACAACAGCTCGAACGACCAGTTGGAATGGGGGAAAAGGATAAGAAAGTCAAAGATAAGCAGCCAGTCCCTGCTGCAGGTCAGACATATGCAATGCACAACGATTCTGTTCGTCAGCCTTTACGCCAGCCTGTCTCGGAGACAATCGGCGCAAAAGGCGCTGCAGCAGGCAGCGGTGCTTCATCGATGACTGCTCGATCTCAGGTGAGTGAGCCTTCCCTTTTATTCTCCAAACTTAATTAACAAAGTCAGGCCCGTTGTCGGAAGGTATGGGAACTGCTCGAGAATTAGCTAAACAAGGTGAGAAGAGCTTTAGCTGGGGATCAAAGCTACATAGCATCGGAGTTGGTGTTTCCAGTGGTGTTGCTCGTCATAATAATGAAGGTGCTAAGTGTCTGCAAGGGGAAGAAGCAGTATCTACGCCGAATACAGAGATAGTGATGAAGTTGAACGTCCATGCTATGCCAAAGGAAGGGGAATTAGCCGGTAGAGAGGTCATGGAGCACCAATGCTCACCACATGCTCGATAAATTGTATCATCCGGAACTGCAGAGGCGCGGGCAAGCCATCAGCCCACACTTTCTGTACTAGAATGATGGTGAAGCACCGTGTATCTTTTGTGGTGCTACTGGAAACCCAACTATCCGGTAGAGGTCTAAACAAAGCATTAAGCAAACTGCCAAGGGACATGGCGCGGTATGCAATTCCTGCAATGGGCCGATCGGGGGGCATTATAGATTTTTGGAGAGGTATGAATATGAAGGTTGATATAGTACCAGTAGGAAGACAGTCGCTCGTGGCTGTTATTAATGAGGGTCTCAACCGCAATGGGTCTTTGCTGGATTCTGCCAAGCACAAACCATTTACAAAGAAGAGAGCTGTGGCAAACTCTCGAAAAACTTGGTGGAATCTGGGCTACTTGTGTGTTTTATAGGAGATTTCAAAGTCCTTACTGACTTTAGTGAGAAGTGAGGGGGACCATTCACTGAATCTCAGGAGGTGATTTGAGTTTCGCGACTTTCTTCTAGCAAATGGTCTCCTTGATATGGGATTTGTGGGTCCTCCTTTCACCTGGATTAATATGCAGCAGGGTCAACGACGGACTTGGGAGCGCTTGGACACAGCACTTTGTTCTCCGGGAGTGGAAAGACTTGTACCCGAGATCTTCTGTTTCACACTTGGCATGAATCGCCTCCGACCATCGTCCACTGTTTCTTAGACTTGAAGGGGGTGACTTCAGCTGGCTGAAACCTTTCCGATTTGAGAGAATATGGTGGGAAAACGAAGGACTAAGGGAGATAGTGGAGAGAGTCTGGGAGAGGAATGTGAGAGGCTATCCTACATACAATTTCTCACAGAGATTGATTGGTCTTAAAGGGGAACTACGCGGATGGAATAAAGAGGCGGTTGGCAACATATTCTCAGGAACTAAAAGGTCGAAGGATGAGATTTCAAGGCTCCAGATTAATGAGGAGGAGCAGGGAATTAATTTTGCCGAACAAGATATCCTCAGTCGGTCTCTGGCCAGATACCACAATCTCTTGAGACAACAAGAACTTTTCTGGCGTCAAAAATCTCGGATGAGTTGGTTGCTAGCCGGTGATAGGAATACAACATTCTTTCTGATGGGGACATCTAGTAGGATTTGTTTGATTTAGTTGTTAACTTATCTTATCTTATTGTAGTTTGTTTTAGTTGTTTTTATTGTTGGTTGGTATTATCCCACATCAGTTGTGGTGGGAGTTATTTTTTTTGTAGGCCTATATAAGGCTGAGATTACTATTGTTTTCTTCAGTTAATGATTGATAATGAAAATTGCTGTTTGAGCATTTTGAGTAGCATGTGTACTTCGGGTGAGAAACCCTAGGGAGAGATTCCCAAACCCTATCTTGGGAGAAAAATCCTAGATTGAGATTTCCTAGAGTTTGTCCCCCATTATTTTGGTATCAGAGCTAAATCCTGATCTTTTTCACTTCTTCCACAAAATCCTATCTTCCACAAAAACCTTTTTTTTCTCCACCAAAAGTTTCACAAATTCCCAAAAACCTAGTTCTTGAAAATCAAAAAAAAAAAAAAAAAAAAAAAAAAAACCTAGATGATTACTGTTCACGTGAACAGTAAACCGCCGATTACTGTTCACGTGAACAGTAAACCGCCGATTACTGTTCACGTGAACAGTAAACCCGCCTATTACTGTTCACGTGAACAATAAACCCGCCGATTACTGTTCACGTGAACAGTAAACCTGCAGTTCCTGTAAATCTCCCCCCACACAAAAAAAAAACCCAAAGCTCGCCCGTTCGGAGTCTGTTTTGAGCTCTGTTTGAAGCATTGAGTTCGTGACAGAGCCCCGGAGCTACTAGATAGATTTTCACAGCGTTCAAGCAGCAGATACGACCTCCACAATCCCTATTTGGTGCTGCATAAGTCCTGCAACACTCCGATTTGGGTCCAGTTCAAGCCTTTGAAATTCTTGGGTAATTTTTGAGCTTATGCACTGAAATTTTCCTTATGGGATTTTATTTTTGTGGTCAATATATTCATACTAATGGTGATTCAAAGGAAGTTGAATGGAAAATGTATGCGGCTGTCCCGACTTTTCGTGGTTTTTATGACCATTACGGTTATGAAGACTGGGAGAGCAATCTTGAAACTTTCTTCAATTATTTTTCTCTGACATCTGAGCAAAAGTGCCTCTATGCCCGAATGAAGTTGGTGGGAGAGCCATATTATTGGTAGAGAACAATCATAAGTTATGTCGATATTGGTTTCTCTTGCAACACTTTCTTCGCGCTCGTTATGCTCCACTCATTTCTTCATCTGAGTCAGACTATAAAGAGCCTAATGTTGAGTAAGAGCCCGAGAGCCGGTCAATCATAGATCTCTGCACTAAGATTCGGGTGGCCCTAGAAAAACTTGCAGCAATTCAGGCTGCAAAGAGGGACACAGATCTAGAGCCTTCAGCCCTTGTCGAGCCTGACGTTCTCGAGGAGCCAGGATCAGAAGTTGTTGCTGAGTTGGAGCACGAGCCAGAACAAGATAATGCAGCTAAGATAAGGCCAGAGCCAGTAGTTGTTGATGAACCCGAACCAGAGCCAAAGATAGAAGAGCCTCTTCCTCTTGTAAAGAACTCGGTAGATCTATTAGCGAAGCTTACTATGGAGCTAATGACATTCACACCAACTATGAGTGTGTCAGTGTCCCAAAGATCACTTGACTTGTACGATCCTTTACAGATCTTCCTATAGGACACAGAGTCACAGGAGGTCAGACTATTCATGGTGCGAAGTACAGCTGATTCAGTTCTTATTCTGGAGGATGCGTCTCTTTCTGTTACCTGTGCATTGCTTGAGTTGTCATCTTGTATAACAAATCTGTCACAGAAGCCAGTCCCACTCACACCGCCTTGATTCAGCCTTGACGCATATATGTTGGGTCCGCGGCCACCACCATGGCCCGATTGAGAGTTGAGATCTGCAATCGACAGGGTCGAGTTTTCCCCAACCCCGGGGAATGATGGGAACATCTAGTAGGATTTGTTTGATTTAGTTGTTGACTTATCTTATCTTATTGTAGTTTGTTTTAGTTGTTTTTATTGTTGGTTGGTATTATCCCACATCGGTTGTGGTGGGAGTTATTTTTTTTTGTAGGTCTATATAAGGCTGAGATTACTATTGTTTTCTTCAGTTAATGATTGATAATGAAAATTGTTGTTTGAGCATTTTGAGTAGCCTGTATGCTTCGGGTGAGAAACCTAGGGAGAGATTCCCAAACCCTATGTTGGGAGAAAAATCCTAGGTTGAGATTTACTAGAGTTCGTCCCCCATCACTTTCATTGGTCAACGGTGGTGCGCCGTGCCCGGAACCTCGTATCGAAGCTGAAGAACGAACAGAGCGAAATGGTTAGGGGTCGAGAATTATTAGCGCAGTCTTCGTCGACTATTTTCGGAAGAGATGGTGCAAAGTAAGGATGGCTGAATGGGAAGGCGGCCTGTTATGCATCAATCCTGTGATCTCGGAAGCTTAGAATCGAGAATTATGCAAACCAGTGAGTGTGGAGGAAATTGAAGCTGTCCCCAAGACAATGCCGTTGGACAAGGCGCCGGGTCTTGATGGAATTCCAGCGGAGTTCTGCAGG
The DNA here is from genome assembly GCA_038442645.1 of Agave tequilana. Taxonomy (NCBI): domain Eukaryota; kingdom Viridiplantae; phylum Streptophyta; class Magnoliopsida; order Asparagales; family Asparagaceae; genus Agave; species Agave tequilana. The sequence continues at coordinate 25,711 of JAVJIF010023959.1, forward strand.
AATTGCTGGCCAACAGTTAAGGAAGACTTCATTGCGGCGGTCATGTATTTCTTTCACACATCTCATCTCCCCCCCAATGGAAATCTACGTTCATTGTGTTGAATCCAAAAGTAAAAGGGCCGCCATTAACTAAAGATTGCAGGCCAATTAGCCTCTGTAATGCTTGTTATAAAGTGGTCTCTAAGATTCTGGTTAACAGAATCAAGTCCGTTCTACCTTTCCTTGTATCGCGAGAACAAAGTGCATTTGTCGAAGATAGAGTCATCATGGACAATGTGTTAGTTGCTCAAGAGGTGATCCACTCTATGGGGAACAAGAGCGAGGGTAAACAACTCATGGGATTGAAGCTGGATATGGAGAGGGCATACGACATGAAGCAGTGGGAGTTCGTTGGGGGCAGTTGTAAGTAAATTTGGTTTTGATCAGAAGTTTGTAGACCTGGTGATGGGGTGTATTTGTGAGCCTTCTTTCGCAGTCCTCATCAACGGGTCTCCTACAAAATTGTTTCACTCCAATGGGCTTGAGGCAAGGCGATCCTCTCCTGCCCTATCTGTTCATCCTAGGAGCTGAAGTCATGACGATGCTGATCAAGCTGGAGCAAGCAAATGCTAGACTGACTGGCTTCGCCATTGGAGGGGGATGCAGATATCTCAGACACCTCCTCTATGCAGATGATTGTTTACTGGTGGTGCGTGCTTCTGTTGAAGAGGCGGGTACTGTCAATGAACTGCTAAAGGAGTACTGCACAATGAATGGGCAGAAGGTAAACTTTTCTAAATCTCAGGTTATCTTCGGAGCTGATGTACCAACATGAAATCGTCGAAGAATAAAGCATTTGCTGAAGATGCAAGAAGCTTCCTGCCCTATCACCTGCTTGGGCATCCCCCATTGGCATGAAGCGACTTCCAATCACTGCCTTCAACCCTCCGCTTGATAAAATCGGGAACAACCTTTCAACATGGAAAGGCCGCATGCTGCCATTCCCAAGTAAGTCAACAGTTGCGCAATTTGTTCTACGATCGCTCCCAGTCTACCTTTTGTCTGGCGGATGGGTTCCTAAGCTTGTTCTGGAGAAAATTGATGGATACTGCAAAGGATTCTTGTGGAGTTAAGATGGGATAGTCACAGTCTACTGCCTACACCATGGGAAAGTTTCTGCCGAGGCAAAGAGGAGGGAGGTCTTGGGTTTAGGCTCATGAAGCCGTTCCATGAAGCCCTCATAGGGAAACAATTGGCGGCGGTATCATGGCCAGCCATCGTCACTGTGGGCGCAAGTTATACAGCACAAATACAATCTTTCCCGCTGTGTTTGGGATCTGGAACCGCGGAGAGCTGTTTCTCAAGCATGGCGTGCTGTCGTTGGTGGGAGAGATATACTCAAGAGGTCTGAAACGAGAAGTTGGGGACAGTGCTTCTATATGATTTCTTTCCGATCCTTGGGTAAGTACAACTCCTTTGATGCATTGGCCCAATGTACGGGGCCTTGGTTCAAGCTCGGTTGAGCATTCAGTCAAGGACTTTATCACTCACGTGGGAAATTGGGATCAAGAACCACTCTCTGCGGCTGTGGGTCGAGAGGTTGCATCGGTTATCAGCAGAATTCCATTGCCTAATATCCAAGTTCTGGCCGTATGCGTTTTCTTGGCAATGACTTAACTGAATTTTCAGTGAGCAAGGCTTATAAACTAATCACTGCCGCAATGACAACAAATACAGTAGAAGATTGGCATTGGTGTGGAGGCTTCCTTGCTCACAACGCATTAGAGCATGGTGCTGAACGATCTTAAAGAGGTGCATCCCTACGAAAACATTCTAAGTTTTCTAGAGGATTAGTGGCGAATCTGAGATGTCCGCGCTGCAATGATGAAGCGGAGAACCTTCACCATATGCTTCTGCAATGCCCGTGCTCTTTGGAAGTTCGGCATTGTTTTCAGGCTGAGTGTGGACCGAGCTTGGGCTCCCTTCAATCCAACAGCTGGAGTAATCAGCTGCGTAGTTTGGCCAAGTCGACTGATGAGGAGGATAGGAGACGGATGTGCTATATATTATATACGACTGGGGAGATATGGAAGCAATAGAATGAGTGGGCCTTCAAGAGTGATCGGTGTTCTGCGACATTCATCAGTAAATAGGTTAGAGCTCAGGTTGAAGAACGACTGGATGCTGCAATTTCCCTTGATCAAAGCAGCCTAAAAGGGCGAAACTGAAAATCTAAATTTGTATTTGTTTTTTGGACGCCCTAAATGTCTGATGCAGCAATCTTTTAAGCTTCAAATTAATTACTGAATATCTAGAAAACCATTACACAAATAATTTACTTCTTGTGAGAAAAATGTGGTGTATGTATTTACTCTGTTTCCAACTTTCCAAGATCAAACTATACACACATGCCCTTTGTGAAAGCAAGAAACATTCAGCAAGGCAAGCTCTTAGAACTAGAGGTGGTAACCAAGGCCTTGAGCCCTGAACCACCCCCAACTCCGTTGGCTCTCTTCATAATCAATTCCATGTTCTTGTCGAGACTCTGCCTCACCATCTTCTTAACTGCTGCTCGACTCTCCTCGGTCTCTTCCTTGCCCGAAGTACTGCTCAGTAGACCAATCCTTCGCGCCTGAGGCCCAGAATGCATCCCCATTCTCATCTGCTTCTCGTCCTTGAACCACTGCAACAACTTCAGTGCCCTTCTCCTCGCTAGCGCGCTCCCTAGTAACGCAACCTCAAGAAGCACGGGCACGATCCCAAGTCCCGCCATCTTCTGCCTCTGTGTTATGCTCCCGTGCGCGATGATCATAAGTAAATATAGTGCGAGCTCTTGGCATTTCGGCTTGTCGTCCCACGCCAAGATCTCTATGAAGACTTTAGGGACCGAGGGATCATCTTCGATGGCCTTCTTGCCCACTGAACTAGGCACTAGGTTCCCTAGAGTTAGAAGTGCTCCCTCTGAGGCTTTTTTGTTCGTCGAGGAGATCAAGAGAGCGTGAACTGCGCCGCTTGTGGCTATGAGCTTCGTGTTCTCTAGCTGTGTGGATAGGTTGTGTACAGTTGCAAGGCATGTTAGCTTCACTTTGTCGTCGATTTCTTGTGTGGTTAGGACCTCGACGAGGTAGGGAAGAATGTGGTGCGCCGCGATTGGGAACTGAGCCTTGGCGAGGGAGGAGATGGAGAAGAGGAGGAACGCGAATTGGCGATCGGACATGAGACCCTGTGTGCGCATCAGCTGAGGCAGTTTTGAGAGCAGTCCGGCCTCCACCATTAGTTTCTTGTTCCTGAATTGAAGCAAAAGGGTTGGATCAAGGCCTAACTGAAAAAAGAGAGCAAACAGAGACTTGAATTCAAATGGAGTACTGGAGGGCGGCCTAAAAAGGTTTGTCAAATGTTTGAAAAAAGTTTGCAAGAAAACAATGCCCACAAGTTTGACAATTGCGGGACAAAATTTTGTCCTGGTCCTGGGATTTTGTACTCATTGTACCAAATCTTACCAGATTGAATTTGGCCTCGTTCCACCAAATTGATAATAATACATTAACAAAGTCGTTGTTCTAGTACAGTTGAATGTTGTTGAATTGTTACTCCACGTGAGAACTTGAGACATCAAAGATTAATTTATTAGATGGAGTAGCTCAAATTTTTATATACCCAAGATCGCCCCTTGTCTAGCTGACGTGTAACTATTTGTTCGACATCTAACTCAACAACCCCCTCGAACAAAGATTCTCCCTGTAAGCTCATCTTTCTTCACACTTGGAAGACCATATGCTCCATCGAGATCACAAATTTTCACCGTGCGGGACAAACACGTCTTATGTGATGCACAAATTACGGCGTCCTGCACTGCTGTCAAATCCTCGAGAGCCCAACTAGTTTTACAGGGGCCTATTGTGCTTTTGACGCCTATTTGGTGGGTCGAACATTACCCATAAACGTGACTAAGTTCGGGTCATGGTTCTGGTACCACTTGTTGGGCCTTCCAAAAATGTCCAACACACACCAATCACTAAGATCAGAGTAACAACGTTGAGTCAATCACGAACTAATATAATACGAACTAATACAAAGAGAGAACACGAGATTCAACAGTTTTCTTACGTACTCAGACAGAAGGGAGAAGATTTTATTCAATCGACAGAGTTACAAGAATTACAAATTGATCTGAAATTCCAACTGATCAAGATTGATTCAAATAGAGAAACTATGCTATTTGCCGTAAAATTTCCTCAAACAAACTAACCCTAGACTCTCCATTACAAGTCACCAATACAAGTTACAACTTGATACATTAATCACAAAGGATCCCATATTTATAGCCAGAGAAAGGAGAACAAATACCCAGAATTTGGATAAAAAATGGAATCAGAATTCAACTTGAAATCGAATTTGAATTTGGGCCAGATTCGTTGTCCCTGAAGTTAAAAAATAAGTCTACTTCAAAACCATCTTTGAGTTACCTATAACTCATTGCTGCCAAATCCTTGAACGCCTGACTAGACTTCACAGGGGCCCACCAATGTTGCGCCCATTTTGGACCCATTTGGGGGATCGAACACTACTCCACACACATAACTAAGATCAGGGTATGGCTCTTATACCACTTGTAAAGATTTGGGACAGCATTCTCAAAGGTTAACCTATTAGGTAGAGTATCTCAAAATTTTATAAACCTAAGACTATTTTCATGTTTAGCGGATGTGAGACTATTTGTTCGGCGTCCAACTCAACATCCTAAATTTTTTTTTTTTTTTCAAATTCGGAAATCCAAGTTTAATCAGCAATATCAAGATATATAATTTTTCATACAAAAATGCTTTTATCAGGCATTTGCGAAAAGAAACTAATTTCATTCGATAAATTCTTATTAATGGAACAAGACGGGCGAACATACCTGAAAGTACCATTAGCCATCTCGATCAATGCATCTACAGCCAGTCTGCGGCACCGGTCCCCATTCGACTCGATCAACATCGCCACCAGCGCCGGAATCACCCCGAGCTCCGCCAACACCCGCCTCGTTTTCGCATCGGCCTTGGCCAGCCTCTTGATCTCCATCGCCGCCGCCTCCTTCTCTCCCCACCCACCAAAGTTTATCTCTTTCACTGACCTCTTGATCGCCGCGACATCACCACCATCAGCATCACCAACGACCATCTTCATCGTGTCCTCCCTTTTCCCCCCAGGCCTCGGCCTCACCTCCTCCTCTGCTATTGTTATTGTACTTGTTGGAGGACGAGTACGACCGAAGAAGAGAGCGAAGAATCTGGAGAAAAACTTGCTATGTGGGCTGCTGATATTGTTGCTGGAGGTTGGGGGAGAGGGATCAGACATGTCTGAGGGCTTGTGTTTGGGGGAGAATAAAAAGTGAGAGAGGTCACATGGAGGAAGGAGCAAGGGGAAGAGATAACAGTGGAAGTCGTTGCCGTGATGAGGACTAATTTTAACTGGTGCAAGTCCACGAGCTATAGAATTAGAGAGCTAGTGCGCAAAATTTTCAAAGAGAGAGTTTAGATCAAGGTCCACTGAGAGAATCTCTCAGCTGAGTTGGAAGTTGATGTAACTGCTCCTATTTGTTTAAGCTTTTACTCTGAAAATAAACTCATATTTATTTTTTAATGTTTTACTCATAAAATAATAGCAGCAGCAGCAGCAATAGGAACATAAGAATTGATTCCAAATAATAGTGACGCGAGAGAAGAAACACTGGGCAAGTAGTAAATAAAGAACGTATAGCTCAAGAGTGACGCACATCCTCATTAGTGTCAGTAGTGTGGGTTATATAATTCTTTAAGAAAAACAACGACCGTTTCTACTATTTTTTTGAAACATTTTCAAATTGGTTCTTTTGTAGTGTTTTGTTTGCTTCAAGAAACCTTTTAAGATTGAAAGAAAGCTCCTAGAAGTGACTTCTGTTTTGACTCTTTCACATACATGTTCTCTTTGAAAAAAAGGGTTAGAAGAGATTAAAAGGAATTCAATAAGTTTTATGTGGATCCTATTTGATCTCTGCTACATAAAAGTAATTCAACAATTGTATTTGGAGGAAAATTAATTTAAGGACATACAAAACAGAGAAGAGAAAATTTTCTATCTTCTTAAAAGAGCAAAATAACCCAAAATCTGGCATTCAAGAGTTAAGTCTTCAAGAAGTTTACTATTGCTGCTTACAAATACTAAAAGTTTTTGGTGAGCTACTCTGAGGCTTTAGAGACTTTAAGATCTCATGTGGAAACAAACAATCCCAATAAAAAAAATACTTAGCTTAGAAAAAGATGGCCAATTTATTTCAAAAGGCTCTGAGAGTCGGTCAAATCATGCAGCTTTTTCACTTAATTCATTACGGTTACAGTGGAAAAAATAAAAATCAGAACGAATTTGAAGCTCTCGTGGGCGATTTCTACAGGTCTGATCACGTCGGTAAATTGTGAGAGCTTAGGCCATGATGAAAATTTGTCACACCAACAAAAATAAAAGCAACAAAGAAAAACCAACGTGGAGAGATTGTCAGCTGTCACAGTTGAAATCAGTGAAATCAGGGACATTTTTTTGACAACCAAACAAGCCCCGAGTGACAGTCCACAATGCTCACCATCAGATTCAGCTCCCCAAAACAGGCCCCGCGCATGCTCCCTCTCTCATTTGTCAAAATTTAGGCGGCTTTTTGCTCCGTTTTCCATTGCTTTCGTCATGGCAATTGAGTTTTCCGTGAGATGCGGCTTAAGCATTTTTTTTTCATGGTGCGCGTGTCATGTGAATTTTGGCTCCTGGCCTTGAGACGATTACATGAGGTATGGATCTGACTGTGTAAACAATGTGCCTCGCGCAAGTGGAGACGACGGAAGAACTTCAAGAAATTTGGATCTGCGTGGACTCTGGTGGCAAGATAATGTATTTTTTTTTGGTTGGCTCGTTGTTAATTAGGTCGCGCAGTTAGGTTTTCGGGGAAGAAAAGAGAGCCCAGTCAATGACTTGCGAGATCCTCAAAATGAAATAAAATCAACAACAAGAAACAAATGGCGAACACCAAAATTTTCACATAATTTTATGGAAAAAAAAGAAGAGATTTTTCTCCTTGTGTGCATATGGGAGAGACCCGGATTCAGATATTATCATCCGTGCTAGAGCCAGAGAATAATCACTCTTCTGTGAAGAGTAGTAAATTTCTTTAAAATGGTGATGAGTGTAATGCGTGAGAATTATAATTTGAGTACTAAAAACTGGATCATAATCATTCACAAAATGGTGGACAGTTGAGATTGTTGACCTGGACAATTTCGCTAACTCTAGCATAAATGAGATGGATATAAATTCATAGGGAACCAAACTCCTTGCTTTTCCTTCCGTGAGCTAATGACGTGGAATTGATTATGGAGTATAAAAATCTACTATTTATTATCCAATATACTTGTTGTCGGTAATCTAGTGTAATGTCAGGTGATGTTTTACCTAAACCGACCCTCATCAATCCGACATTTTGCCTACTTTAGAAGCCCTTTGAATATGGGCAAGCAAATTGAAATCGAAAATTTGGATTGGGTAGGTTAAAAAAAAAAAAAAAAAAAAAACCTTGAAAAAGAATTCGATTAAATTTCAAAATCTACTTACCAAAATAGCAAATAGTAATAATATATTTAGTTGGCTGCTGCATCAAGCACCAGTGGTCTAGTGGTAGAATAGTACCCTGCCACGGTACAGACCCGGGTTCGATTCCCGGCTGGTGCAAATTTTTTTTTTTGCTGATTCTTCTTCAATTAATTAATAAATTAACACATTTCTACTTAAGACAACAACCAACAAAGACATAATAAAATTCTCAAAAAAAAAAAAAAAAATTCATCATTTCTCCTCGATTGAACATTATGGACGAAAACCCCAACCAAGCCCAATTCGATCGCAGAGTCGATGAAGAAGACAAGGACGAATCTGAAGCCTTGGAGCTGATTCTCTTCCAAGTTAGCGAGTGCTACGTCTATATGGTACCCAATCTTCACAACTCAAATTTCAGTTTTCGTTTCAATCAAATTTGGTTATTTTCCTAATTTTCGCCTTCGTTGTTTGATTGGATTTATGCAGATACCCCCGAGGATGAGCGCCGCTTCTTATAGGTGAGAACAAGGTGTTGATGCCCAATTCAAAATTTGCAAGAAAAGATTTGGTTTTGCATGATGGTGGGTGGTTGTGAGAACTGTTAAAATAATGAATGTGAATGGAAATAGGGAGATTTGGGCAATTTGGATTTCAGTCCTTTACTACTTGTTGGAAAATTGGGAAAGATTAGGTCTTGATTAGTGGGGTGTTTTTTGAACTAATCCACAATGTGAGATTATGTTCAACTCTGGGTGATTCTACGGAATTGTTCACTTAAGTTCTCTTGTTTCGCGATGGTTTTGATAGCTCACAATTAATATGACCTCCCTATTTCTAGTTGAAATCAGTGGAGTTGGAGATGAATGTACTTTGAGGGATCATGGGCTCTCAGCTTGTATACAATGATCGAATAAACTTTTATTGCTGCTGCAGAGCTTGGAGTTGGGGTTGAATTGAGGTTAAGAGTGGTGTGAACAAAGAGTACAAAAACATTTTCTTGTTTTGGGGTTTAGTAAAGTTGTGAGTAATTTGTTGGTCAATTTTGATTTGAAACTTTGTCTTTCTTGTTAATGTTTTGTCACTCCTCTTGGTGATGCTGTAGCCTCTCAGGGAGGGCTTGACAATATGACGAGGATATTTATACCTTGGTTAGGAAGAGAGAGCTCCCAACTTGCATGTTTACGAAGACAGAAAATGTAGTTTCAGAGGTAGCTAATAGTATGCAACAACGTGGGATCAGATGAGGGACTTGATAAGATTGTGACATAGACAAATGTGTAGAAATCTTGTTCCATAATAATTTTCTACAGAGAAAATTCAAGTAGGTTGAAGTTGTTCCTTGAGAAGATCGTGGTTCATATTGGAAGTTCTCATTGGTTCAAAGTTTGTTTAGGACACCAGGAGGATTTAGGCAGACAATTTGTCTTTCTCCATCTGCAACAGTGTCTAAAATGTTAAAAGTTGGTGTTATTACTACTTGATAAGTACTACCAATATGTGGATAGAGAGCTCTCATTTATGTATCTGCCATCAATGACAAAAATGTGATGATGTGAACATTGTTTTAAATATCGGCCGATGTACCGGTATATCGGCCGAGATACCGGTATTTTATCCAAAACGATACGATAAGTGTAAAAATTTATCGGATATCGTTTTGGACCGATATGGGCCGATATATCGCCACGTGGCCGATATATCGGCCGATATCTGAGATGAAATATCTGATATATCAGCCGATACCGTTACTTATTTGGATAATTATTATTTTTTTTGCTTGAGATCATTTTATTTTGTTGTATGTTCATTTTGATATTTCAATGATATTTTTATATAATATTTGGATAATAACTTATTTCTTTTAATAGTGTCTTATGTGTATTGACTATTTGATATATCAACCGGTATTTAGTACCATATCGCGATATATCACCCGGTATCCGAGATATAATTTTGTCGACCGGTGTATCGCCGATATCCGATATTTAAAACACTGGATGTGAAACAGTTTAGTTGATAACTGTAATTACTTTCCGTGCGGGCTTTTAGAAGTGAGAAGGTAACTAAGAATAAATTCCATATCAATCTTCAGTTTTTTTTTTCCTCCAGGTACCAAGGCCTGGACATAGTAGAAGCATAAAGCTACGCATATTTATATCATGACTTATGGCCTTGAGAGAACATCTAGATGGAAGCAACTCCTTTTTTTTTTGGTTTGCTTCTAAGGTTATACTAACTGACAACTTTTTGTTCCTCAGCCTCCTTTGTCTGTTCACCAGCTGCAATTTTGACTGCTGATTGCAAATCTAGATGAAGAAGCAATGTTGGGAATTTAAAGTATTCCTCACCAAAGAAGTTAATCTTTTTCTTTATCTTGGTATAATGGAATTGGAAACCATCATCCTCCGTGTTTCTGTTTTTGTTTAGTATTTTCTGTATTGCTTTTCGAGGTATGGGCTTGAGGATTGTTGCGTGTTTGCTTATATACTATTTAACACATTTGCACAGGAAGAGACTCATTGTGCAATGGGTAGAGTGAGGGAGAATTGAGGTAGGGGAAGGATACACTCTCTCAGATATATTTAACAGAGCATCACAAATTTTATTTCTGATTTTGTAGAAAGTAAATGTTTTTTTTTTCTTAGTTTCCAATCATCTTTGAGAAGTTGGTAAAAGATCATCTCGGCAATGCAGATCAGCATACCACCAATAGTCAAATTATTAAAAAGGTCACTAAAAGCCCTGGCTTTCGCTATGCCCGCATTGGAACATGTTAGCCGCCACTTTAAAATTCAGAAGATTTGACATTGTAAGTATCATCTTCTTATGCGGATACTTATTGTCATCATTAATATTTTAGTGATAATTTTTTCATTAAGTCATAAAAAAATTTAGTTTCTGATTTTTTTTTAAATTTTTTTTACTATTTTTATTTTCAAAAAATTATGTGACACTTTTTGCTGCTACAGTCCACTAAAGCCTAAGCCCCGCCTTACTGGTTATTGTTTTGTTCCCTCTTTAACTTTATCACCCATAGGAATCAAGGGCTTTGAGTTCTAATCCTCTAAATGCGTAGGGACTTCTGAATAATTTCATGTCCTGGTTGGTAAATAACTTGGAAATTGAAACTATTATAGGAGGGACAAGATAGCAATAATATCAGAAGAAATTGTTCATCCTTTATATATATATATATATATATATATATATATATATATATATATATATATATATATGAAATTGAAACTATTATAGGAGGGACAAGATAGCGATAATACTAAAAGCATTTTGAGAAACGAGCATTAGAGAGCATACACTGAGCTCTCTCCAACAGTGTCATGTTCATCCTTTATGCAACTCTATTCTGCTATGGTGTGTATCGAACTGTACGATGCCGCACAATTCCTTCATTTTTACAGAATTGATCAAACTCCATGGAACAGAACTCCATTCCATTGTCGGTTCTGAGGCGTTTCACCTTCTTTCCTGTTTGCTTTTCGATCATAACCTTCCACTGCTTGAAGGTAGCAAACACATCGCTCTTATGCTTGAGAGAATACACTCAAACTTTTCTGGAATAATCATCAATTAAAGTCAGAAGATAACTAGCTCTACCTTTCGATGGAACCTGAGAGGGATCCCAAACATCTGAATGGATATAGTCTAAGGTGTCTTTAGTCCTGAGAACACCTGTACCAAAAGAAACTCTATACTACTTGTCAAAAACACAATGTTCACAAAAGTCAAGCTTTCTTGTTTTCTGGCCACAAAGCAAACCTTGCTTACTCAACACATGTAGTCCTCTCTCACTTATATGCCCTAACCGCAAATGCCACAAACGAGCGGTATTTAAGTTTGGGTCTTCTGACATTGACACAGCGGCATCACTTGTCACCGTGCTACCTTGAAGGATATAAAGGGTATTCACCTTCTTTCCTTTTATTACTACAAGAGAGCCTTTACTAACTCTCAAAACTCCACCTTCAGCTGAAAACTTATAGCCGTTGGAGTTAAGGGTACCCAAAGAAATTAATTTTTTCTTCAAATCCGGCACATACCGAACATTACTCAACGTTCTAACAATACCGTCATGCATTCTAATCTTGATTGATCCAATACCAATTGTCTTGCAGGGCATGTTATTTTTCATTAAGACATTACCATCATCAATTGGTTGGTAAGTCACAAATCAGTCCCTGTGAGGACATATGTGATAAGAATAATCTGAATCAAGAACACACTCATCTCATGAGCGGGCATCAAGAACGGTAACTGAAAGAACCTCATGTGATGTGGAGGCTTCTTCTGCAACACTAACAACTGAAGATTTCTCATTTTGAGATTTCCTCCTCACATCTTTTTTTTCTTTGAGCTTAAAACAATCTTTTTTATATTGTCCAAACTTATGACAATAGTGACACTCAACATTTTTTCTTAACCTAGATTTAGATCTAGATTTTTCTCGAGATTTTTCTCGACCCTTCTCTGTACGACCACAGACGAACAAGCCTTCAGCTTGATCCTCACTTCCTACAACTAACACTTTTTGTCTTAACTCCTTAGAATGTAAGGTTGATTTGACATCTCCTAAAGAGTGTATCTCTACCATAGAGCATACTATTAACAAAATTTTCAAAGGAAGGAGTTAATGAGCATAATAAGATGAGAGCTTGATCTTCTTCATCTATTCTAATATCAATATTTTTTAATCCTTGAGAATTTTATTGAGCTCATCTAAGTGGTCTTTAATTGACGTACCTTCTTTCATGCGAAAGGGCGAAGAGGTGCTACTTCAAGTAGAGCTTGTTGGTCAAGGATTTTGTCATATACAAGCTCTCTAATTTGAGCCACAAACCGGCGACTGTATCTTCATCGGCAACCTCCCACAAAACTTCATCGACTAGACAAAGTTGTATGGCACTGTGCGCCTTCACCTCTGGTTCTTCATTTTCGTCATCGGACATGGATTCTGGCAATTTGTCCTTACCGGACAAGACTTTCAACAAGCCTTGTTGCACCAAGAGAGCCCGCATTTTGACTCTCCACAAACTGAAGCTATTTTTCTAGTCGAATTTCTCCACTTTGTACTTTGCCGAAGCCATCTCGAAACCCACAAAAAATAACACTAGCTCTGATACCAGTTTGTTGTAGCAGTGGGCTTCTAAAGTAAGATGACAAGTATAAAGAGTGACAAATAGCAACAAAAGCTAATAGAAATAAAGAGAACAACATACCAGTATTTAACGTGGTTCGGTCAATGTGATCTACGTCCACGGGAGAAGACAGCAAGAGAAATCCACTAATCAAAAGAGGAGAATACAAGAGATTATAACTCAAATCTCACTCACCCAAGCCCAATGAAACTCAACTCACTAGAGCTTAACAAAAGGAAGATAACATGGTAAGAAAAAGGAGAGGACAATACAATATTTAGAAACTCTCTCTTCTCACTTCCTTGCACTTCAAATCTCATGCAATGTGATGCCTATTTATAGGCAAAACTTATAAACCCCTTCATCACTTCACCTCACACATACATCAAAATCATAGGGCGGCTAAGATCTTCATAGGGCGGCTATGATATAGGGCGGCTAAGATCTTCATAGTGCGGTTATGATCTTCATAGGGTGGCTATTGATGATTTTTAGGGTGGTTAGAGATTTCATAGGGTGGCTAAGATCTTCATAGGGCTAAGATCTTCATAGGGTGGCTAATTGATTTAGAGAAAAGGTTTAAGATTATGATTTAGTTTATTCATTAAAGACATATCAACAAATCTCCACCTTGTCTTGAATGAATAACAAATCTCTTCACCTTAACTTGAACTCTATCAAGCGTCCTTTGGATTCTTGCTGGCTTCTCTAGCCTCGACGGGCTCAACCTTCACCACTTTGAACACCAAGCAATTCGAGACAGTACTCGAACTTGCGTGAAGGTACAAACTTTGTCATCATATCTGCTGGATTATCTGCAGTACCAATTTTCTTAACTTTGATGACTTCAATTTTTCAAATAAAGTGATCCCTGACATCAATGTGTTTGGTTCTCTTATGATACATCTGGTGCTTTGTCAGATGTATAGCACTTTGACTGTCACAAAACACTGTAGTTACTCCTTGGTGTAAGCCGAGATCTTCAACCAAGCCTCTTAACCAAATAGCTTCTTTCACTGCCTCTGTTGAAATCACCTAGAGGGGGGGGTGAATAAGTGATATGGCTAATCTAGAACTAAATGCGGAAGCTAAAACTAATTTGCAACACACTTAATACAACTAACGAGTGTAGCCGAATTCCCCGTGAAGGGCTCTGGACTAACTCCTCTTGATTCCCCTAGATAAGGGTTGAGGTGCTATATGAAGCTCTCGTGGTTAAGTACAAGTGAGGCACACAAACACAAGCCAAGCATATAATGGATATATAACAATATGAATGATGAAAGGCACAACACAAGCAAATATTATATGATGCTATGAATGATGCACAACACAAATAAAGAGAGAGAGTGTTGAGAGACAATGGATCAAACGCAAAGACAAAGATGTGTTTCGAGGTTCGAGCCCCTAACTCTACGTCCCCGCCTTCACCGAGAAGGATTTCTAATCCACTATCTTGTCCACCGAGGACTCCCACCGAAGGAACCTCCACCGAGGAGTATTTTGTACAACCGGGAGTACCGAACTCCTCTCTCAACCAATACAATCTCAACCGAGGCAAACAATCACCACATCACACAAGAGGGGTAGGCCCTTAGCCAAACAACCACAATCCACCTCACCAAGAGGGATACAAAACCAATCTCCAACTCCACCTCACACTTGAGGGAGCAAACAATAACCTCAACCTCTACCAAAGAGGGAGCAACCAACAAATGAGGGTTTACAACTTGGTGGTATCTTTCAACCACAAACAATTTCTTTTACCCACAAATAATGATCCTAATAGAATAGGATAGAAGATATAGCTCAAGTGGAAATCAAGGTGTTTTTGGAAATCAAATAACAAAGAAAAACTACTTAGGAAATCTCTTATAAATGATAGAAATGAAAATTCAAAACAATATCCCTAAAACCTAGTTTTCTTTGATTTTTTCAAAACCCTTGAAAACAAAACAAAGAATAGCAATTTGATTCAAAAACTTTTTGTTTAAAACACTAGAAGAGATCTGGAATTTTTGGCTCTGAAAATCTTGTCAAAACCCAAAGAAATGGGGTATAAATAGGCCTCTCCTAAAATATAACCGTTGGGCTGAAATTGTCAGCCAGAACAGCTGGCGGTCGACCGCCCGGTCGACCGCCAACGGTCGATTTTTTGACCGTTGGAGGAAGCTGGTCGACCGCCCAAAAACAGAGAGCAGAGCTCTCTGGTCCGGTCGACCGGCACAATGCCAGGCCCAGACGTGCACAGGCTGTGCACGTCGGTCGACCGCCCGGTCGACCGGCTCATGGGTCGGTCGACCGCGCGGTCGACCGACAGAGCCTGTCAGGCACTGTTCTGGGTCAGAAAAATACGTTAAAAATATTCTAATAATTCCCATAAATCTTCTAAAAATCCATAAAAATAGGTTTATCATTTTATATTGAAATACAAACTTGTGATAAAATTTCAAGACAAATATCAAACATATTGAATCATTTTTGTGTCTTAGAAATTTTATCAAAAACCAAAATCTGTATTTTATCAAACTTGGATTTTTCAACACATGAATAGGAAAGTCAAAATAAGTTTATCTAGGAAGTTAAGCATTCATGTATAGAATGAATTTACCATACATAAACCAATCAAACTTGTTTTGATCTACTATTTATGAAAACAAATATCGGTTAAACTAAAAACCGAAAAATCAATATCCATAAAACGTGTGTGTTGTGCACTTCAGCATATCAACTATCTAGTCTTTACACATGGATCTAAAACACACTAAACACTAGGATACCTAAGTCTTCTTGACGATCTTCCATCTTCAAGTCGACTCGATCTAAAACGTGATCCACCGAGCTTGACTCCAACGAGTGCTATGTATGAACTTGATGCTCGGGCTCTGAAATCACCATGTGAAAGCTTCCAAACTCCTTCGTTGAAGCTAATCACCAACTAATATCTTGATTAATGATCTGAAACTAAAATCACAAGATTATTAGTAAACATAAGTACATAAGTTAATCATCATCAAAATTAGAGTGGAAGGCCTCTGGGCTAACAATCTCCCCCTTTTTGATGATGACAAAACTCATGGAGTTATATATGCATGGATTAAAGTTAAGCTTCAAGGAAGCCCTTAACTCATGCATAGGAATAAACAATAAGAATATGCAATGTAAGCTCATAAACGTGTATGCATAGATATGCATAAAACAAAATACCAAATACACAAACATGTAAATGATACCAAACGTATGAAATGCATCATGCATAAACGTGCTCTTGATACCAATAAAAAACATGCTCTTAATAGCAATGAAATGCTCTTGATACCAATTAAACAATTAAACGACAAACTAATAAATAAAATAAAACATGCATATAAACTCAAATACTTCTCTCCCTTTTTGTCAATCATCAACAAAGGGGTCCAAGTAAAAACAAAAACATTTTTCTCACCCTTTTTGAAACAAAGAATTAACAAAGGGTTGATATCAAACAAATCAATATAAATTTTTATGGATACCAATTGAAAGAAATAGATCAATAGATACCAATGAAACTAAACAAAATCTTGATACCAATTGAGCAAACAAAAGAGCATCTTGATACCAATTTTGAGAAAACAAATAAAATCTTGATACCAATTGAAAGTATTATTCTTTTTAAACATATGATACCAAATTGAAATTATTATTTTCTATCATAAAGTAAGGGAGTGGAATACAAAACCAATGGTAAACCAAATACCAATTGAAAGATAAAATACGAGTTTTCTCCCCCTTTATGAAATACCAAATAAAACAATGTCTAAGCTTGTATTAGAATACCAATTGAAAACTAATCAATTGAAACATGATGATCATTAAAACTCAAGCTTAGCATAAACAAAATATATATATGTATGAAAGATGTTAATACCAATCGAAATTGATACTATTTAAAGGTATACATACATATATAAAAAATATATGAGTATACAAGAAATGTCAATATTGATACCAATTGAAAAAATCCAATGATACCAATTGAAACAACAAATAATATCAAATGTATATCTCATATAACCTACCACCCATTCATGTTCAAGTTTAAAATGATTTTCACTATGAAAGCATACATGAGCATGGTCGCCCATCCAACCACCCGTTAAAGGTAGGGGTTTTCAAAAATAGGTTTGAAAAATAAAGTATGTTTGAAAAACTCTACCATAATGAAGAATACGAACTAGTTAAATGAAAAAACTTGTTAACTAGTACGAAATCCTTCAAGTAAGGAATAAAACATAAATATTTTTCATGAAACTATGTAAATCACATGATCACTAAAACACTCAAAGTCCATAAAGCTCATACATACTCATGAAAACACAATCATGAGAAACATTTAAATGAAGTGAGTGCACAAGTGTTATGTGAAACATATAATCATGAAAATAGTCAATTAAGCTCATGTGGAATTCCTTTAAACATGAAAACATGAAACATGGATAAAATAGGAATACAAGTTAAATGCATGAATCATCAAAACTAGACTATACTAGCACATCTAATGGGTACAAATAATCGTTCAAGCCCAAACATATAAAAGTTTATTTGTGGCCCACTATATGTACAAGTATAAATCCTAGTTTTAATGAAAACTAACATTTAAACATATATTCAAATCATGAAGCATCAAAACAAGGGTCAAAAATATCCATATGATCATTATGTATATGCATGTGCATTAGATCTAGAACATACATATTAGTTAAAAACAAAGTCAGAACACATAGATATAGATCCATATAAAACATGAGTGTCTCAAATAACTAAACATGTATATCACTAATCTAATGAACATGGCATAAGCATAATGAACAATAAAACATGACATGCTATAAATCAATGATGTGAAAGCATGTAAATAAAAACGGGAGTTAGAGATCGATACCAAAACCGATGAAGGCACCTCTCTAGTTCTCCAAACCAAGGTGGTCCTCCCACCAAATATCCCTTGAAAGTGATGCATCCAAATAGTCCACATGAAGCTCGGAACGCATCTACCTCAAGGTACGGAAACTCTCACGTCATGCGAGAGCCCACTCCTACATCAAATATAAGAGGGGTGGTCTTTGGTACCCATACTCTTTTGGGTCCATGAGGGTTAGTATCTTTCCTAACCCAAACAAAATTATTTGCTAAATTTGAAACATGTATTCTATCATAACAAAATTTAGCAAGGTGGCCCTTACGTCCACAATGTGTACAAGTGTATACATGAGCATACATGTGATGGGTGTGACCGTGAGTAGCATGTGTATGCCGTGTATGGTGTGCATGCATAGATGGAACTTGTTTCTTTCGAAACAAAGATTTCAAACGTGTATGACTCAAAACACATTGGCTCAAAGTGGAGCCCAAACAATCTACACTCTTCTTAAGCATGGATATATCATTTTTAATTAAAGAAGAAGTGTGGCATGCAATAGGTGATCTAGATGGAACAATCCTAGCATGGCAAACATGTGCATCTATATCATTTTGCAAAGAATTATTTTTCTTTAAATAATCATCTAAATCTTTTGAAATAGAAATAATTTTCATTTTTAAAGAGTCATTTTCTTTTACAACAAAGTCAAGTTTTGAAGTTAAAACTTTATTTTTCTTCAAAACATCATTACAATCATTTTTAGATTTTAAAAGTTCATTTTCTTTTAAAGCAAGTTCAAGTTGAGATTTCAATGAATCCCTTTCATTTGAAATCTCCACCTTTTCTTGCAAAATAATATCAAGTCTAGAAAGCAAATTTTTATTTTCATTATTAATGCCTAGATTTTTCTTTTTCAAAATGTTATATTTTTCTATCAATTTTTCACAAACTAATGATAGTTCTTCATTCAAAGCATTGGCATTCATATTATCATGATCATCAAAAGAAGAGCTATCACTATCTAGTTGAGTATCCGAATGTACCTCAAGGGAGTCATTCCCTTGGACCATGAAGCATTGTGAGTCGGATTCTCCACTAGATTTCTCCGGTTGGATTGGCATTTGAAGCTTGGAGGTGGAGGTGGTTGTCAACTTGTTCCACACTGCAAAGGCGGAATCAAGATTAGAAACATGCATAAGATATTCTTTAGAAAGCGTGCTTGTAATAGCCTCAAGGGCTAGTGTATTGGCCCCTATATGATTGCTATTACCAAGATAGCATTTCTTGGTAGCGGTAAGGAAAACATGCAAACCTAGGGTCTTCAAATACATGGACATCCTATATTTCCATGTGTCAATGTTGGAGACATCGAACATGGGAGGTGAAAAGCAATCCATGGGTGTGTGCAAACAAATGTATGTGCAAATGCAAATATAGATTAGCAAACATGATCACACTCCTAGGTTGTTAAACCTAAGTATCAGGAGCGTAGGCTCTGATACCAATTGAAATCACCTAGAGGGGGGGTGAATAGGTGATATGGCTAATCTAGAAACTAAATGCGGAAGCTAAAACTAATTTGCAACACACTTAATACAACCAACGAGTGTAGCCGAATTCCCCGTGAAGGGCTCTGGACTAACTCCTCTTGATTCCCCTAGATAAGGGTTGAGGTGCTATATGAAGCTTTCGTGGTTAAGTACAAGTGAGGCACACAAAACACAAGCCAAGCATATAATAGATATATAACAATATGAATGATGAAAGGCACAACACAAGCAAATATTATATGATGCTATGAATGATGCACAACACAAATAAAGAGAGAGAGTGTTGAGAGACAATGGATCAAACGCAAAGACAAAGATGTGTTTCGAGGTTCGAGCCCCTAGCTCTACGTCCCCGCCTTCACCGAGAAGGATATCTAATCCACTATCTTGTCCACCGAGGACTCCCACCGAGGGAACCTCCACCGAGGAGGATTTTGTACAACCGGGAGTACCGAACTCCTCTCTCAACCAATACAACCTCAACCGAGGCAAACAATCACCACCTCACACAAGAGGGGTAGGCCCTTAGCCAAACAACCACAATCCACCTCACTAAGAGGGATACAAAATCAATCTCTAACTCCACCTCACACTTGAGGGAGCAAACAACAACCTCAACCTCTACCAAAGAGGGAGCAACCAACAAATGAGGGTTTACAACTTGGTGGTATCTTTCAACCACAAACAATTCCTTTTACCCACAAAATCCCAAAGAAACGGGGTATAAATAGGCCTCTCCTAAAATATAGCCGGTGGGCTGAAATTGTCAGCCAGAACAGCTGGCGGTCGACCGCCAACGGTCGATTTTTCGACCGTTGGAGGAAGCCGGTCGACCGCCCAAAAACAAAGAGCAGAGCTCTCTGGTCCGGTCGACCGGCCCAATGCTAGGCCCAGACGTGCACAGGCTGTGCACGTCGGTCGACCGCCCGGTCGACCGGCTCATGGGTCGGTTGACCGTGCGGTCGACCGACAGAGCCTGTCAGGCACTGTTCTGGGTCAGAAAAACACGTTAAAAATATTCTAATAATTCCCATAAATTTTCTAAAAATCCATAAAAATAGGTTTATCATTTTATATTTAAATACAAACTTGTGATAAAAATTTCAAGACATATCAAACATATTGAATCATTTTTATGTCTTAGAAATTTTATCAAAAACCAAAACCTGTATTTTATCAAACTTGGATTTTTCAACACATGAATAGGAAAGTCAAAATAAGTTTGTCTAGGAAGTTAAGCATGCATGTATAGAATGAATTTAGTATACATAAACCAATCAAACTTGTTTTGATCTACTATTTATGAAAACAAATATCGGTTAAACTAAAAACCGAAAAACCAATATCCATAAAACGTGTGTGTTGTGCACTTGAGCATATCAACTATCTAGTCTTTACACATGGATCTAAAACACACTAAACACTAGGATACCTAAGTCTTCTTGACGATCTTCCATCTTCAAGTCGACTCGATCCAAATCGTGATCCACCGAGCTTGACTCCAACGAGTGCTATGTATGAACTTGATGCTCGGGCTCTGGAATCACCATGTGAAAGCTTCCAAACTCCTTTGTTGAAGCTAATCACCAACTAATATCTTGATTAATGATCTGAAACTAAAATCACAAGATTATTAGTAAACATAACTACATGAGTTAATCATCATCAAAACTAGAGTGGAAGGCCTCTGGGCCAACATCTGTAACTGTCATATACTCCGCCTCCATAGTAGACAAAGCAACTGTCGATTATAGTCGCCTTCCAACTAATGACACTGCCTGAAAGAGTGAAAGCATAACCTGTCAGAGATCTTTTTCTATCCAAATCGTCCGCAAAATCTGAATCCGAGTATCCAGTAATTTTGCAATCAGAATTAATTCCCCTATCAAAACACATACCAATATTAGTAGATCCTTTTAAATATCGCAAAATTCATTTCACTGCCTGCCAATGGCCTTTTCGTGGTCTGTCTATATATTGACTTACGATACTGACTGCATGTGAAATGTCCAGTCGAGTGCACACCATAGCATACATAATGCTTCTAACTGCACTGGCATAAGGAACATGAGACATGTACTTCTCTTCTTCATCAGTTTGAGGAGACAAATCTGCTGAAAGTCGAAAATGAGCAGCGAGTGGAGTTTTCACAGGTTTGGCATCAAGCATGCCAAATCTCTCCAACACCTTCTCGATGTATTTCTTCTGAGATAGGAACAATTTTCCTTCTTGTCTGTTCCTATGAATTTTCATTCCCAAAATCTTCTTCGCTACTCTTAAATCTTTCATCTCAAACTCTTGTTTGAGTTGAGCTTTCAATTTATCAACTTCAGACATGTCTTTAGCTGCAATCAATATGTCATCAACATATAAAAGCAAATATATAAAAAAACCATCATGAAGCTTCCGATGATAAACACGACTATCATATTTATTCCTAGAGTAACCATGCTTAATCATGAAAGTATCAAACCTCAAATACCATTGCCTAGGTGACTGCTTCAAACCATAAAGAGATTTCTTTAAGCTGCACACATGGTCTTCTTTGCCTTCAATAACGAATCTTTCTGGTTGATGCATAAAGATTTGCTCTTCAAGCTCGCCATGAAGAAAGGCTATTTTCACATCAAGTTGTTCGAGCTCTAGATCGAATCAAGCAATCATGACTAGCAACACGCGAATAGACGTGTGCTTCACAACTGAAGAGAATACTTCATTGAAGTCGACACCCTCTATTTGACTGTAGCCTTTGGCTACCAAGCGTGCTTTGTGTCTTACAGACTCAGCACCAGGAATTCCTTCTTTCTTCTTAAAGACCCATTTGCAGCCAATAATTTTCTGTCCCCTGTGCGGCTTCACTAACTCCCATGTTTAGTTTTTGTGAAGAGATTTCATCTCTTCAATCATAACAACAGTCTATTCTGCAGCTTCATCAGAATTCATAGCCTCATTGTAGGTGAAAGCTCTAGAATCTCAATAGATTCTGTCACACTTAGAGTATAAGCGACCATATCTGTATAGACACATGCTTAGATGGACGGATCTGCCTTTTTGCTCTCCCGATAGCAATATTGTACTGTTGCTCTTGCAGTGTATCATCACCCGAAGTTGAACCTTGAGCATTATTGACTGGTTCAACGCGAGTGCTCTCCTGCACTCCTGTAACTTTGCTCTCAAGCTCCACCTACTTGCTTGTTTGCTCTCTTGAACCTGTAATATCAACAACAGACTCCTTTCCTGGTTGAAGCATGTAATTTTCATCAAAAGTAACATCCCTACTAATAATAAATTTAGGTGACTTAGGATCAGGACACTACAACCTGTATCCCTTCACCCCAGTAGCATAACCAAGAAATATAGCTTTGTTTGCCCTAGGTTCAAGCTTACCATCATTTACATGAAAATAAGCAGGGCAACCAAATACTCGTAAATGAGAGTAATTAGCAGGGGTACCGGACCATACCTCTTCAGGAGTCTTAAAGTCAATAGCTGTAGAGGGAGATCGATTTATCAAATAGCAAGTTGTATTTACTGCCTCAGTCCAAAAGCATTTTGACAAATCAGCATTAGAGAGCATACACCGAGCTCTCTCTAACAGTGTCCTGTTCATCCTTTCTGCAACTCCATTCTGCTGTGGTGTGTACTGAACTGTACGATACCGCACAATTCTTTTATTTTTGCAGAATTGATCAAACTCCATGGAACAGAACTCCATTCCATTGTCGGTCATGAGGCGCTTCACCTTCTTTCCTGTTTGCTTTTTGATCATAACCTTCCACTACTTGAAGGTAGCAAACGCATCGCTTTTATGCTTTAGAGGATACACCCAAACTTTTCTGGAATAATCATCAATTAAAGTCAGAAGATAACTAGCTCCACCTTTCAATAGAACCTGAGAGGGATCCCAAACATCTGAATGGATGTAGTCTAAGGTGTCTTTAGTCCTGTGAATACCTGTACCAAAAGAAACTCTATGCTACTTGTCAAAAACACAATGTTCACAAAAGTCAAGCTTTCCTGTTTTTTGGCCACAAAGCAAACCTTGCTTACTCAACACATGTAGTCCTCTCTCACTTATATGCCCTAATCGCATATGCCACAAACGAGTGGTATTTAAGTCTGGGTCTTCTGACATTGACACAGCGACATCACCTGTCACCGTGCTACCTTGAAGGATATAAAGGGTATTCACCTTCTTTCCTTTCATTACAACAAGAGAGCCTTTACTAACTCTCAAAACTCCATCTTCAGCTGAAAACTTATAGCCGTTGGAGTCAAGGGTACCCAAATAAATTAAATTTTTCTTCAAATCTGGCACATTCCGAACATTACTCAACGTTCTAACAATACCATCATGCATTCTAATCTTGATTGACCCAATATCAATTGTCTTGCAGGGCATGTTATTCCCATTAAGACATTACCACCATCAATTGGTTGGTAAGTCACAAATCAATCCCTATGAGGACATATGTGATAAGAACAACCTGAATCAAGAACCCACTCATTTTGTGAGCGGGCATCAAGAACGGTAACTGAAAGAACCTCATGTGATGTGGAGGCTTCTTCTGCAACACTAACAACTGAAGATTTCTCATCTTGATATTTCCTCTTTACATCTTTTTTTCTTTGAGCCTAAAATAATCTTTTTTATATTGTCCAAACTTATGACAATAGTGACACTCAACATTTTTTCTTAACCTAGATTTAGATCTAGATTTTTCTCGAGATTTTTCTCGACCCTTCTCTGTACGATCACGGACGAACAAGCTTTCAGTTTGATCCTCACTTCCTACAACTGACACTTTTTGTCTTAACTCCTTAGAATGTAAGGCTGATTTGACATCTTCTAAAGAGAGTATCTCTATCATAGAGCATACTATTAACAAAATTTTTAAAGAAAGGAGGTAATGAGCATAATAAGATGAGAGCTTGATCTTCTTCATCTATTCTAATATCAATATTTTTTAAATCCATGAGAATTTTATTGAGCTCATCTAAGTAGTCTTTAATTGGCGTACCTTCTTTCATGCGAAGGGTGAAGAGGCGCTGCTTCAAGTAGAGCTTGTTGGTCAGAGACTTTGTCACATACAAACTCTCTAATTTGAGCCACAAATCGGCGACGGTATCTTTATCGGCAACCTCCCGCAAAACTTTGTCGGCTAGACAAAGTTGTATGGCACTGTGCGTCTTCATCTCCAGTTCTTCTTTTTCGTCATCGGACATAGATTCTGGCAATTTGTCCTTACCGGACAAGACTTTCAACAAGCATTGTTGCACCAAGAGTGCCCGCATTTTGACTCTCCACAAACTAAAGATATTTCTCCTGTCGAATTTCTCCATTTTGTACTTTGTCGAAGCCATCTCGAAACCCACAAGAAAATAACACTAGCTCTGATACCAGTTTGTTGTAGCAGTGGGCTTCTAAAGTAAGAGATGGCAAGTATAAAGAGAGACAAATAGTAATAAAAGTTAATAGAAATAAAGAGGATAGCACACCAGTATTTAACGTGATTCGGTCAATGTGACCTACGTCCACGGGAGAAGACAATAAGAGGAATCAACAAATCAAAAGGGAAGAATACAAGAGATTACAACTCAAAACTTACTCACCCAAGCCCAATGAAACTCAACTCACTAGAGCTTAACAAAAGGAAGATAAAATGCTAAGAGAAAGGAGAGGACAATACAATATTTAACAACTCTCTCTTCTCACTTCCTTGTACTTCAAATCTCATGCAATGTGATGCCTATTTATAGGCAAAACTTCTAAACCCCTTCATCACTTCACCCAACACATACATCAAAATCATAGGGTAGCTATAATCTTCATAGGGTGACTATGATTTTCATAGGGTGGCTAAGATCTTTATAGTGCGGTTATGATCTTCATAAGGTGGCTATGATCTTCATAGGGTGGTTAGAGATTTCATAGGGTGGTTAGAGATCTTCATAGGTGACTAAGATCTTCATAGGGTGGCTAATTGATTTAGAGAAAAGGTCTAAGATTATGATTTGGTTTATTCATTAAAGACATATCAACAGTATCCACTAACGCTCATGCACATGCAGGCGAATGCACTTGTTGTGCATGAGGTAAAGGAAGACATTGGAGGTTTGGAATGACACGCTTATGTTAAAACTTTTAAGAAATGATCTGCAATTTCACTTCTGACTGTAGTAGAAAATAAATATTGTTTAGGATACTGATTCTTCTGAAATCGACATGATTATCTTGGAGAACACACTTTCTGGGTAATGGAGTGAACTAGTTCTCCCCTGAAGAGAAGTTCAGGCATTGCATCATCTTTTGAAAAGCATAACACTGTGTTTTCAGTAATTTTTTTAGAAGTTTGGTAAAACATCACACAAGAAACGTAGATTATCATACCAACAAAAGAGGTCTTTTAATGCTAAAGCATACCAGCGACCATCCTTAGGAATCGAGAGCTTTAAGTTCTTCTGGAAAACTTTATCATAAGTATAAGGATTCTCCCAATATGCCTTCACTGATAGAGGTGATCTGAGAAAATGTGACTTGGCCTAACTTTGAAAGCTTAGACACTGCTCTTACCTTTATTTTCTTAACACATTGTGAATGCTGCTCTCTTTTCATTTTAGAAAGCATATTGTAGTGCTTTGATTACAAGTTGAAAGTTCTGGTATGAGATGACAACAAGGAACAACGTGCATATATCATGATGCATGTTGCACACTTTTCATGCCAATGATTGTATGTTCTAATTGCAAATTATGAGGTCTTCTACAGTTTTTTCATGATGCAAATAAGCTTGCATCATGTGATATCAATAGGTATGAGGTTAAACATGTTGTGCACATGTTGTACTTCTGGCTATTCTCACTTGTATATTGGGTCAGGAGGTGTTGGTAAAATTGGTGAATTCTTTCATAGTGATCTCACTTGTATATTGGGTCAGGAGGTGTTGGTAAAATGGGTGAATTCTTTCATAGTGATTTAAAATTGTGGTTATGATCTATTTGATCGTGCTCTCACCTTCTTCCATGATGAATTATCTTTTATCTCCCTGTGTTTTAAGTTCTGTACATGTGTATGCATTCATCTTATATGGAAATTCTCCCAAACAAGTCTTGATGTCAAGTGGATATGAAGTATATATTGGTTAGGGCCGATGAATGGAATGTCAACAAATGGACTGGGAGGGTTCACTAAAGATTGTAAGCAAGGGAGAGGAGTGCATTATCAGACTAGAAGAGAAGACCACAGGTGCAGCCATCTTTTTGCTTGTCGATTAGATAAGAATGAAAGACATAAATCTTTGTATTGTTCTTCCACTTGTTTTGATAATTTGATATGTTTTGATCAGGGGAGCTATATGCCAGAGCATTTCTGCGAAATGGACAGCCACATCCAGCGGAGTCTGTAATAGATAGCAACCGGTTGTTGCCTTCCATTTCATGAAACCAAATCTTAATGGTTTTCTGAAAAGCCTGTATTAGCTGCCGAGCCAACTCAGAGCAACTATAAGCATGCCCCCCTTTCTTTTCAACAATCCTCAATTCTTTTATTGCAATTTGGAAACCTAATGTTTTTCTCTGATTTGTCTTTATATATATCTCCAGATACTTCGTCCTTCGGGTTGAAGAGAACATCGGTAAGTTACTGTTTCTTATCATTTTTACATTAGTATGTAAGATCAATTCCATCATAATTTTCTGAATGGACTTAATGGTGCAATATATCTTCTGCTATTGATTTTTTTTAATTACCATTATTTGGTTGTTAGATAACTAATTTACCCAATAACATAAGTTGGTTAGTTTTGGGATAACAATGTCTTTCAAGCAAACTTAAAACTCAACACTTCTGCTCATGTGGCCTTTCGTGCCACATGGAATCATCCAGCTTAAATATGACTTATCTTAAACATGGCTTATTTGGAAAGATAAGAGTAAATCAGGGAAATAAATATAATTTTAAATTGCCCACGTTGATGTTTGGACCCAAGGGAAAAAATTGGGTAAATAAAAATATAATCAAATTGCCAACATTGAGGTTTGTACCCATGATCTCTTGAAACTAGGTGCTCTAAAACCTTGTCAGTAACCACTTGACCCAAAAGTTATGCCAGTGAGTTGTGGGCTGTTATGTATTAACCAAACTTATTAGGTTTTGCAGAGGAAAAAAGTTAATAACTTAAACCTACATTCATACTTCCTCTTTTGGCATTTGAAAGATCTTGAAAGAATAGAAAGAATATAAACATGTTCCACAGTTGACAAGGAGAATCCTATTATATATTATAATAAGTGTTATTTGATTAGAACTACTAAACTTGCATACCTTATTGGGTTGCAATAGTTTTTAAGATAAGGATCAAGGATATCTTCAGAAGTACTTGAGTTGCGGTAGACAAGTTCTAATTTGAAAGGGGAAATGGGAGGAAGGGTAGGGCAGGTTCTAACTACTGTAGTATCCCAAATAGCTGTGGAAATTTTGGTAAATGATGAATTAGCAAAAGTAAATGCTCCTTGGAGTTATGGAGAAAATATTTGGAAGATTAAGTATCTACATTGTGTAAAATGAGTACTCTGAATGCGCCTTTTAAGGGGGGATGTAACTGACAACTAGGTAAAGAAAGCTTGTTTTAATGGTGTATTAAACAGGTTTATTGGAGGTCAATTTATGTAACTAAGCTCCAGGCATAAGAGGTTATTGGCAGTTAGGTTCAAGTGATATTTGGGGTATGGATTAACTTATAATATACAGTAGCCTCATAATTTGTAAAACATTGTTGTCTAGAAGTGAACCTGCAAATTTGTCATAACATATAGTGAAACCTTAAAAGTTCCTACTTCATCTACTATTTGAAAGTACAGTTAACAGAGAAAGTTTCTGGAAAACACTATTGATGCTTTCAGATCATATATACATCAGTGCTAGAATACAATTACTTTGTGGGTGATATTATAACATAGTGTTAAAAATACAATTACTAGAATATAATGATTTATCCTTTTGCCAAATCAAGAGATACACTACATTAAATGCACACATCCTTTTTTCTCATACTCCAATGTGAGCTGACTTGGTGATCTTGCTAGCTGCAGGAAGTTCGTCACACATATCAATACTGTATTGCTTATGTTATTGAAAATGAACACTGATTGAACCTGTTTGCTGTTATTTGGTTTTGTTTATGATTTTATAGCTTGATAGGTAAAATTTGGAAATGTGCGTATGACGTGCAGGAGGTCGTCTTCGGCATGCATTCATTGGTCTCGGCTTCCGGGAAAGACCTCAAGCTTATGACTTCCAGGCTGCCCTTTATGACCATATGAAGTATCCTTCAATATATTTTACCTGTGACCTGTTGGCATGTGAACACTATACTTTTACATAATCTTATTAATTACTTTAGTCCTCAATGTTTTATTTACTAGAGAAGTCTAATGTTAGACCATAAATACTTGAGCAACATATCTTGAATGTTGTTTCTCCTTTACGGGTTTAAAGATATCTAAACAAAAAGAAGACTGCTGAAGAGATGGAAGAGCATTACCAAAAGGCTTCATCAGTTGATTATAGTCTTAAAGAAAAGGAGAAACTCTGGTTCTTCAGTTAAAGAATGTAAGTGCTTTATGCTCAAAGAGTCACATTTAAAGCAAATTAACTTAATCTCAAAAGGTTTTTGCATATGCTTGCTCAACTGCAAAGATGACATTGGTTACCATCATCAGAACACTATCTTTTTAGCCATTTCCTGTCAAAATGGAGTGCGCTATGGCTACAGTCTAAATTGAGAACTCTTCGTGGAAATACTGAATTCATGATGATTGGGTATGAACCTGATCAACTGTCAGTTTTGGTGTCCCACTCATGCTCAAGATTGCAAGGGGCAAGGGAAGTTTGCCTAAAACCTGGAGGGGAAATTGTCGGGTAGTCAAACTTACCTAGTTGCTCAAGTTGTTTAAGTCAATGTCAAGGACTATGCGCCAAAAAGTATCTCGTTCTATGGGAATGTCTAGAATGTTGCAATTTTTGGAGCACATACCTAAGTGATTGCCTTTTCTCCAGATCTTATTGGGCATATATCAAAATATTTCAGTCAGAGACTTCAAACCAATAAATTTGGAAAGACAACCAACAATTGTATGTGTCCATCAGTGTTTTCTGTTTGTGGATGCATGCACTTGCACGTGGGTGTTTGTGTTAGACATCAATGTTTATGTTTATCTTACTCTTTTAGTAATGATGAATATAGATATGGGCATGCATGCATGCATGGTAGCCTTATGCAAAAGTCTATGTGGTGTGTGCGCTTAGCAGCAACAAAGATGTGAATCAATGGTGTACATGTAAAGGGGCGTGTTTGTGGGCATGTACATGCAACAACTAAGTGGGTTTATATGGAAAAAAGATCTATATTTTTGGAAGCTTTTATTGAAAACCTTCATTTTAAGAAGTTTCAATTTGGTATTGAAAGGGTTAGATATATTAAAGAGAGTAACAAACATCTGTGTCATTGATGACCTTTATATGTAAAACATAGCATACAAGGGGCTTATGACTTGCATAGCATACAAGGGGCTTATGACTTGTTTTTCTATTAGAAAGCTTTAAACTATGACACAAGCTCTTGCCGGCTGCAGAAACAGAAGTGGTTTTTCTTTTCTTGTAATTGTGAGGATCTACAGCGGCTGTCTGCCTGACAACCAGATATCTGGCTCAACATGTGTATACACCATTAGACCAAAGACAATGTGTCTGAACGATAAATGCAAAATTCCGAACATAAGTTTGTCTTACAATTGTTGAGAAATATCTACAAATACCAAATTTATGTGCTATGACATGTATATATAAAATTATAAATAATTTTCTTTTAAAATGTATAACTTGATACATGTATTACATTGCCTGAAATTGCCTGAACATTTTTATAACCTATAAATTGTGTTGTTATATTCCAGTTGGAAAACTAGCATTCTAAGCGTATACGTCGAAGGAGTATGATGGTTGATATGCATAAAGTGAACCCATATTATGGTTTATGGTACTATCTTAGCAACCATAGAAAATGAACTGGTTTAAGACATCTGGGCTTTGTCTTTGTGATATCCTTTTCAATCCATTCTTATCATCAATCTGCTCCTGGGGTTTGTCTGTTCTATGTACAACTTTCTTGAAGTCCTCTTCTCTTTTCCTTGTAGGCAAATCCACGCATTTGTTGCTTTTCTTTTGCCTCAAATTTCTTGACGCGTCCATAATTATTCCCGTCGATTGTTAAGAGTTCCTTCTAGTGCTCATAGGTGGTTAAACTCCTTATTTGAATATTAAGGAGTGAAATTGATTACCTTGGATTCAAAGTCATGCCACATTTGCAAATTATGACGGGTTAATCTTTCAGTTAATCCATTTTTCTTGAATTTCACTAGTTGTTTCATTGCTATAATGTGTGATGGAAGTGATTACATTGGATTCTTCTGACCATTCTTTCACGTTTCTATTTTAACTAACATCAATTTTTTTATATTTTACTTTAGGCTCTAAACTTCTAGTCAGCATTCATCATGTCCTCGTATATTATGACATGAATAGTTTACATAACATTCCCATTCCCATGTCCTCGTATATTATAGGCCCTAATTCTCACCACATTTTTTCATATATTATGACATTTGCTAGTAACTTCTCTAGGATATTTCAGGTTTATCATGCGATCGTTTGTGGTGGATGAATTACGATGTTTCTAGACATGCTATTTGTATATTAATGCTCTATTTCTTATATATGCATGCGGCTTTTATGATCTGGAAATTAGCATTTACATTTATATTGATGTATGTCTTGACCTTTGGCTTTTCTGAACAGAAAGGAAGTCGAGGTGTGAGTTTCACATTATTTGCTCAAGGCCTAAATAATATTTCCCTAGCTGAGAAAGGAAAAGCAAAAGAAGGCACAATATGCCTTGAGCCTCCCCCTCCCCATCCAGCTTGCCAAAAGCTAGTTCTGGTCTTCAGAGCAGCATTAATACTACCATTACAAATTCTACAGTACAAGCTTGATCTGATGATTCACAATCTTCAGTGACAGAACTGAGTTCTCAAGAAACAGTGGAGGACGATTCGGGGGATTTTCAGGCAGCTGGTTAATTCTGTTGTCTGGGACTATTCTGCTGGTATCCTTCTTCATTTCTGTGTTTATAGGCTTGTAAATTTAGTGTTGTGTTCTGGTTTTGTTGAGATATGAAGGCTTTGTTCATCTGAATCATTTGTTTTTTTTCATTTCCGGGATGCCAGATGCGCACAGGTTGTAAATTGCCACTTGAATCAGAGGACAACTGCTGTGGTTAAACATTTGGATGATGGTTTTACTTATCTAAATATCATTGTCACGACTTTCATTCTGTTCCTCTAGGTTGTCCCTATAATTAGTGGTGACCCCATTTGTAAGATATTACGGTAGTTGCTAGAATCATGGGTCAAAGGAATTTTGCATTTCATTCGCTTTTGATAGAATGTTTTAGCTTGTTCCTCAGAAGTTCATCGTTGTTTTAGTGTTTATATGTTTGTGTGTCGAGTTTGAAGCTGTTTGACTAATCATCACTTATAATTTGTGGTTTGTGGGGTATTTAAGGGAAGAAATTCATAATGTTTTGTATTTCTCAGAGGGAGAGGGATGTGGGTTCAGCGTTCTAAATGGCGGCTACATCGGCTAGAAAAATTTATCGGAGATGGGGATATATCGGGGATATTTTCAAAAATCGGATGTCAAAATCGGACTGTAATATACATATCTTCTTATCTTAAATCGCATCTCAATAAGACAATATATGCATAAATTATATAATCTATATAAAACATCATACTTATATGTTTAAGATATACTTAACTCGATAACTTGCATTAAGCCTATGAATTCATAATCACTATCCAAGTGTAGAATCTTCAAAAATGTCACATTGTCACATCACTCGAATTGCCCAAATAACTAACCTAGAAATTGGGTGTAAAACGCTATATCAGGTCCAAAATTGCCGAAATTGCAGCCGATATATCGGGTTCATGCCTATTTATCGGCGATTTTGGACGAAAAGCGCTATATCGGTTTGGATGTGCCAAATCATCGCGGCTAGGTGCCGTAAACGCAATATCGGCACAATATCGGATTATATCGGGAATATTTAGAACACTGTGTGAGTTATTCCAGTAGGATGCTGATGGATTTGATATACTTGCATTTGGTGGTGATTTGGATTGGACTGGATGTTCTATGGCTTTAGGCCATGCAGATCAATTTAGAAGTGAAAATTTTCATGTCTTTGTAATGGTTTTTGAGGTTTTTTGGTGGGACAAAGTCAATGCTTTAACTTAAAAATAGAATAGTTTCTATGGTGATCTTATTTTCTAGTTAAATGGTTAGTTTCTTGTCTGAATTGACGGTGTAAAATAATCTGCAGAATCCAGATTTTATTAAG
>JAVJIF010023960.1:0-58508 GCA_038442645.1 Agave tequilana
TTTTTTTTTTAATAGCTGACCATTGTTAATGGAGTTTAAGAAAATGCTTTAATCCATTTTCTAATATTTAAGCCATCTCATGACAAAAATTATTTAACCGAGCAACAAAGTTAACCCTTTTAATTCTTTATTCTTAAATCAACTGTATAAAATATTTTAATCCATTTGCTAATTAAAGTAAGGCCGTAATTATCAACTTGTAAATATAAATTGTTGCATAGAAGAGTTCACACCTAGAAAGGGCTCTGAAATAAAGAGTGCCAGTAAACCAAATAATATGAACCAAACTCTTCACACATACACAAGACTATGTGGAACAATTGATTCAAAAAAAGAAAAAAGAAAAAAAGAAGGATAAAAAAAGAAAAAGAAAAAGAAGAAAGACTCCGTGGATCTGTGGATGGATCTAGCTCTTCATTTTGATTGAAAAAAAGAAGGAAAAAACACCGTGCATTTTGATATTTGGATATGTTTTTATATAACAAATCCCAGTTTACTTTTTGATGTTCCATGTGAAATGTAGCCTTTAGTCTTGATTCTTTGAGGACCTCGTCAAAGTAATTAACAAACCAACCCTACTTACATCTGATGAATATATGAATCCAGGTCGCACTCACCCAACTCAACTACCAAATAGAAAACAGGGCACCCTTTCCAAGATGGCCAATTTCTTACCTATTATTACCCAATCTTACCCTCTTCTTTCTTTGGTGTCCCTTGACCTTGTCCGATGGAAGACCCAAGACTCCGATCACTAATTCTATCTAGCTTTTGATCTTGAGAATGGACCGTTAGTGTTGGTGACTTCCCTAGTGTCCACCAACTGAATGGGACTACAATGTGTACAAAAGCATCCCGTAGGCTCTCGACATAGGACGGCACGAGGGGATACAAGATCCTATGCTTGCACATACACAACCATACTATTTGGGCACGACACGTCGATATGTGATAAATTTTACAAAATATGTATCAGACATATGTATCTGACTTGTTTGACATGACGCGATTTAATTTACAAGAAAATAGAGAGCCAACTATAAATACGACATGACAACATGTGACAAATTCTAAAAGATACACATAAGGCTTGAGGCCTCGTGTATCTGACACGTGTGTCTGCCAAATATCCGATACAACACGACACGACACGGCTTTCACAATTAGAGTATCCCTACAACATAGTTTGTAATAACATGTTGGGGGTTGAGTGAACACAATTAAAGGAAAACTTGATTTTCCCTACAGTGTTCATCCTAGCTTATTTATTTAGTCTCACAGGAGATGAGATACGAGAAAAAAAGTGGTTATATATCAAATATTTTTCACCGTATTTGATGTGGATTATTTGTTATAAGATAGGTTTACTACACACGCGCTCACGCTGGCGTGAGCGCCGAGTCCGAGCCAGTGCTATTTTTTAATTTCTTTTTTACTTTTCATTTTGGCTGATTCACTTTGACTGATTCAAGATCTGACAATTTTCAGATCTCGAGATCCATGCAATGGGTATAACCAATCGTCTTTTGCCGCAAATCTCGAGATTTAACTGTTGAACTGGGTTGCTCTAAGCCTATAATAGATCCCCTCCAGTTCAGAAGCAAACATAATAACAAGTTTTCTGTCTTCTCCCTCTCTCTTGGGCTTTTCTACTGTAATTACTCTGTAGCTTGAGAAGTTCTGTTCTTGTTAAAACTTTAAACTTTATTTAATTTTGTTGGCAACCATTCTACATCTGAGCAGGAGACACAGATACAGACTCAAGCAGGATGGTGGTATGTTTCGGGAGGCTTTTACCGCTAGTTGACGGCGACCGCTTCAACGCCTGAGCGATAAACTGAGTCTTTATCTTCTAAGGCAGTGACTAGTGCGACTACTCCCTCACAGGCCAGATTCTTTTCTCAGGTTTCTTTGTTTATTCATAGTGATTTTATTGCAGTATAGTTGTTACATGTTGTTGCATGTTTATGTTCTAAATTTTGTTTCCCAAAAATATTTGAAAACTTTAGGAAAATACAGTTTAAGAGCAACAAAATACAAATGGCTAAAACGACAAACACACTTGGTAACGAACAAAGAGGAATCTCCTCTCCATTTAGATCTGTTTCTTGACATGTCATATACATGGAGAATATACACGGGTTTCGCGTGGTGAAGTCATCCCCCCCCCCCCACCCCCCCCCCCCCCCCCCCCCCCCAACCCCCCAATTCAGTTACGCCTACGTAGTATGTTTTATTTCAGGTTGTTGAAGTGTCATGCACGTACATATCAAGGACGACTTTGCGAGGATTTATAGTTTGATGCAATGAATTGTAAACAAGCTTAATTGTCATCGAGTTTGATATTTTTGAGGAAATGTACTGGTTTTAGGTCGCCTACTCTGGTTGAATAATTTGTATTACAAATTGGTAATCCCTAACAAAATGATGGAGAAAGCAAGAAACATGCAGCAACTTTTCTCCTTGTGGCCATATGTTATGTAGAGCCAAGATGTGTGTGTATATATATTTATATTTAGGTAGAAGAGGTGGGATCCTTCTCCATGAGTAACTAACTAATATTCTCCTGACCTAATGATATTAATGGTTGCAGGTAGAGTTCATGCTATTAGGCAATAATGTTAGCTATATATGCTCACTTTTAGTAGGATAACATGCAAGCTAAAGTCTACTGACTCCATATTACTTTGGCTAATTTGTACACCTTTGTTATGTCATCACAAGGTAGCTTGTTTAAGTTTTCTAATATGCAGTGGTTAGGTCAGAATCTATATAGTTCTGACTTCTTGTCAAATTTAATCTTTTTTAACATTTCTTCTGTACTTAATCTGGATGGTCGAAGAAAGAGACACGATCACGTCTATTTCCTATCTTGAGAATGTCTATAAACAAAGAAGAAGGGTAGCGTCACTGGTTTTGGCCTGGGAAGTTCTCTGATCATGCTGAAATCATTTTACTCTCTGAGAGAAGAATCAGAGTTAAGAGTCTTATACCTTAACCAGCGCTCCCGTCCTCTATTTATAGAAAAATGAGACGATTAGTTAGTTAGTCAGTTATGCTAGGCTGGCGTGTCATGTCAGCTACATCATGCACAAGATAGTTGAGATGGTCGATCAGAACCAAGTGCTCAATTAATAGCTAGACACTATGTCGCGCTATACTAGGGTTTGATGCACATGAAATCCCCCGATTTCAATCTAGAGCTCTCTTTCCTCTTTGTCGAAAAATCTAATTTTACTTCAAATTTTAAATTTCGAACAATATCAATGTATATCTTCCTCTAACCTTGTTGTTGCACTATCATATATGCGAAAACAAGGTGACAAAGCTGAATTAGGCATGATGCAAAAGAAATTTCACATTCATACTGGAATCTCTCTTGGATGTTCCATTTGCAACCTGGGAGTTTCTTAATCGATTTTTGAAAGTTTGCCATCTATGTTCAACTATGGATTAAGGCTACCGTCTCTCCCAATATGATTGTCTTACTAAGCTACTCTTACCCCTCTCTCACATAATTTTATCCTACTGCAATGATAATTATGCATGGACCGGGTTTGCTTTTTTTGCACCAAAGTAAAATTCTTATTGACTCTAAAATCTTTTTACAATTTTACTGTCTAGAACTTTGTCTAGGAGACAGTGAAGTCTTCAATTCCATGCCTCAAATAATCCCTGGCCTCAGAAGCATCATAAGACCTTCCAAATCTTCTTTCATTTTACATTCAATGTTTTAAATGACTTTGAGATTGAAGGCATGGTTTCAGTTAGCCAACTATGCTAAAATGAAGACAAGGGTGCAGTAGAATAGTGCAAGTTCTAGCTGATAATCCATGTACCATTGAATACACATCAACAGGTATAATGTTTGCAGCAGCTAAAGAACGCCAGATGTTTTCATGCGAAAAAGTTGCTTGATGAGTGATTTCTTGCTCATTTATTGTTCTTCTCCTGAATAGAAAGATCTAGATGTGACTCTCTTTGGCCAAATTTACACCAAGCTCAAATCACTTCACTATCAACACCAGTACCATCAGAAATTTCTTTTCTGAATGAGAAAATGTTCGATTCTAGCTAGTCTTAATAATGAATTATGTATTCAAAGTTCCACGCCGAACATATAATGGAGAGCAAGAATAGAATGTTCAGAAATTTTGAGAAGGATGCTCTCATCGGCCGACACACACATCAGGCACAAAGCATTTCCTCAAAATGTCGAAGAACAAAGCAATAACGTCTTAAGTCATGTCCTTTACTCACATATACAAAAATCATACGTGTTAATTTATCTCCAAATTACGTGATATCAGTCACAACCTCTAGACATTCAGTCCAGATTTCTATTATTCTTTCTTAATAGCTCCCTGTGTTGGGGCCCTGACGCCCCCTTGTTGCGCCCAGGGGAATCAATCACACGCTAATCACTGTAGACTAGGGCACCAAAATGCCAAGTTAATCTCAAACAATATGACACGAATCAAAATACCAAAGAGAAGACAAGAAATAAACTATTTTAACGAGGTTCGGCAATGTGCCTATGTCCTCGAGGCAGAAGAGAGAAGATTCTTATTCAAACAATCAAGTTATAAGGGTTATAAATTGATCCGGAAATCCAAATTGAGAATCTACGCAAATTAGCCGTAGAATTCTCTCAAACAAACTAACCCTAAAACTCGCAACAATCGATTCAACAATCGATCAAAAACCAATCTTCAAATCGATACTCAATCGATACAATTTGGGCTGCAAAGACCCTCCTTATATAATTAGAAGAACAACCAATAGAAAGAAACCCAATTTCGATCCAAATCTGATTTCAAAAACAGAAACCTGAAACCAATTCAGACTGCCGAACCCGACACGCAATCGATTGGGTGGTCGATCGCTAACCCAATTCATCCTGTGCAGCCTGTGCAGTCATCTAAGGTCGGTCTACCAGGCGGTCGATTATTGTTGTCTTCTTATCCAAGTGTGCATCTACGTGCACATGCGGTTGACCGTCTGGTCGACCGCTCTGCTCCTCTGTTGTTTTTCCAATGGGTCTGAAAATCCTATTTTCTGCTTCTTCTCTCACAATTCTTCACCTCGGTGAAGATTTCTCAAATCTGTGCCGAACACAATGAATCAAAAATTTTTGACTTATCCAACTGACTGGATCATTACGACTACCACATATCCATGCCCAACGGGATAAAGCTACACATAGGGCTGTTTGGTTGCAAGGAAGTGGGCGGAAGTAAGGAAATAGGGAAGTATAATTGCTCACTTCCCTATCTATCCAAACACCGGAAAAGGAAAATAAGTAAACCTCTTTTCTTTTTATATTTTCTCTTTTACACAACATTTCCTCACTTCCAGAGTGCTACAGTTATTTTGTGGACATGTAAATCACATTTGTAATAAATTGTAGCGCAAAACAGTTAATTTTTTGACCATGTAAATCTCACTTGCATTCTAATTATAGTCTATTTTTTATTTTTCTTAATAAATTTTTATTTTAATATTATTTTACGGTCAACTTTGTGGTCAACTTTTACACTTTCATTTTCACATAACCATTCAAACACCGGAGAAGACAAAATATTTTTCAAACCACACTTCTCAACAACATTCAAACACCGGAAAACTTACTAACTAATTCCCAAGTTCCAAAGGGAATTATTACTACTTCCTTACTTCCTCACTTCCTCACTTCCACCCTTAACCAAACAGGCCCTATAGTTCATCCAAACGACCTCTACCGAGCTCAACCAACTGAAACCAAATCTGTAGCAATGAACCAACTTGCTGAGTCATATGCACCTCCTTACTAATGCTGTCATGGAGAGTAACGACCTTCAAATTGAGCGTGTTTAGCTCAGCAATTTGAGATTCACTCTTCTTAACCCACTTTTATGGATTCAATTTGGTTTCTTTCGTTGCAACCAATTCAACTTGTTCAATATCCATCATGGCTATATGATTTCAACTCGGTGTCACATTCAGTGAGATCTCAACTGATGCTGAACCAATTGGAGATAGTGGAGTAGCATCAACCTCCACCAACTGCGATACATCCTTACTTTTTATCCTCTCTACCTACTGACAGATGGTAGACTTCATTAATGAAGTCTCATCAAATATGACATATCTGCTCAATATATTTTTCTTATTTTCGGGGTCCCATAATTTGTAGCCTTTCATATTTCTCTTAACACCAAAAATACAAACTTCTTTGCTCGCAGATTCAACTAGTCATTTTTTACACTAAAGTAGGCTAGACATCCAAATACCTGCAACAAATTATAGACTTGAGTAGCTTCACCCGACCAATATAAAACAGAGTTCTACCTCCTATCACAGTTAGTGACAATCTATTTATGAGATGGCTAGTATATTCTAAAGCATTAGTTCAGAATAACTTGTCAGATTGTGCATTAGACAACATGTACCGAACCTTCTCCAGAAAGAAACAATTCATCAACTTAGCTACCCCATGTTTTTCATTTGTGAAGTAAATACCAATACTAGTATTCTAGTCAAATCGTAGGAGTTGTTGACCCTTATACTCTCCAACATCATCAATTTGGAGTACCTTATTCTTTCTACCAGTCTGTTTCTCCATCATATTCTTTCACTTAGCCAATATATTTAGAACTTCAAATCTCTGTCTTATAGGGTATACCCAACAACAATTAGATAACTTATCAACAAAAGAGACAAAGTATCGATAGCCTCCAGGCGATACGTCCTTCGTAAGACCCTAAAATCTACATGAACGCAATCAAGAAGACCTTCTGAGCGTTAGAGTTGCGATGCGAAATTTCTCCTTCATTTTTTTTGTCCCGAACATTGTATCCATCAAATTCCAAATTACAGGCAGATGCATCTTCCAATAACCCTTACTTTGCAAATGCTTTCAAGAAATTCAAATCAGCTTGTCAAAGGCTCATCTGCCATAACCTGGTAGAGTCATCCTCCATATATTTTAAAGCTGCCAAATTTTTTATAACTGCACTACCCTTCAAGTAGTATAAGTTATGGCGTCAAATGCCCTTCAGAATTACCAAGAAGCCACTGGACATCTTGAGAATGCTTTCTCTAAGAGTCCCTCTTAGGCCCTGCGCCTCCAAATCTCCAATTAAAATCAAATTCTTTTTCAACTGAAGTACATACCTCATGTCCTTCAACTCTCTTATTATTCCATCAAACAACTTGATGCAAACTATACCATCCTTTCAATTTGGCATGTCTGACCATCAATAAACATCACCAAGCCTCCATCTAATTTTTCAAAACTAGCAAACCACTCTTGTTTGGAACAAACATAATAGGTAGTGCCCGTATCCAAAATCCACTCAGTTTTCTCTGAATAGCAAACAATAAGGGTCATAAAAAGTGAATAACCAGATGAGTCAGAATCAGTACCAACCACCATTACGATTTGGACTCTGATTTTGGCTCCTTTGTCTTGAACTTTGAACAATCAATCTTCTAGTATCCTACTTCTTTAGAGTAAGTACACTGATTTTTCTTCAAATCTTCACAACCACCAGTTATGGACTTTCCAATATCTTCCTTGCCCTTTCAATTTTCATCACTCTTTGATTGGTGGTTGTTCATGATCGTCATTGTGGACTGATTAACTCTGGCCATCTCTCCTCCAAAAAAAGCAAAACACAATGCGAAAAATCAAATAGAAATAGATCCAAAAATAGATAAAGATAAACCCTTACCTCAAAAGTGAAATCCTAGAAGAGTTTTTGAAACCATCTACTCCACCAAATCTGATCCCACGAGCAAATCAAAATGTTGTTTTGAGATCCACATAGATCCCACGAACAGTCCCAATGCCACTCTTAGATCGACATATGAACAGACCATGATACTCTTGGAATAGATACACAATCCACGCCAATGCTCCCGAAGGAGTCAACCGTGTGCCAATCACCATAGCGCAGTGCACAAAAATGCCAAGTTAATCTCAAACAATATGACATGAGCCAAAATACAAAAGAGAAGACGAGAAACAAATAATTTTAATAAGGTTTGGTAATGTGCCTACGCCCTTGGGGCAGATGGGAGAAGATTCTTATTTAAACAATCAAGTTATAAGGGTTACAAATTGATTCGGAGATCCAAATTGAGAATCTACGCAAATTAGCCATAGAATTATCTCAAACAAATTAACACTATAACTCTTAACAATCGATTCAACAATCGATCAAAAACTAATCTTCAAAACGATACTCAATTGATACAATTTAGGGTGCAGAGACGCTCATTATATAGCTAGAGGAACAACCAACATAAGGAAACCCAATTCGTATTTAAATCTAATTCCAAAAATAAAAACCTGAAACCAACTCAGACTACCTGAACCCGACGCGTGATCGACCGGCCAGTCAATCGACTGTTTTCCATTGAATATCAATAAAGGAAAAAACTTACAAAATTTTGAAGAGAAATTACAAGTAATAAAAGAAAAATTACAAGTTTTTCTTCTGAGATTCTAGGTAAGTGTGCCAGTGGAAGTCTGATCAGCGTGTGACCACTTTGTTCTGTTAACGATGTGATCGATTGAGTCTTAAGCAATTCTTTCTCGTTTGGTTCCAAAGATTCCTTGAGAGGGGAAGGTCTTAGGGTATTGACACCCTGAATTTAAAGAAATGATTCTTTGAATTTCTTGAAAGCTAAGAAGAGTTAATTCTTTCTCTGCACTAACCCCTTTGTTGCTTGCTTGTTTTTTCCCAGCCTTCTTGCAACCTTCTCTTTTTCTGCCTTGTTTGCCAGCCGCGAGCTCATTCCAAGGATGAGCTATTTATAGGTTCTGAGGGGTGTAACCGCCCCAAAAATTTAGCAAAGACTGATAATAATCTTTTAGTCTCACGCCGGAAGCTATTTTGAGTTTCGCATGAGGCTCTATTTTGAGCTTCGCGCGAGGCTATATAGCCTCATGTGAAGCTAGTTGTAAGTCTTATGCGAGCTAGACAGGCTCGCACGAGCCTAAAAAATGATCATTTGATCAGGATGTCTACACTTAATGTAGGACAAAGTGGGCGAGTGTAACCGCCGACTTAAAGTGGCATTAACCCTACTAAAGTAATGGAGTTAGCCCACTAAAGATTAGGTTAAATGTTGACCTAGCAAACCCTCCCATAGGGGGCGCAAAAACTTCAAGCAAAGCTGGGATTAGCTTTGTAGCACAGTTCTCAGGCGAAGCTAACACAATTTTCAGGCGAAGCCACAAGAAAGTTTTAGGCGAAGCTAGTATTATCTTCAAGCGAAGCATAAGATTAGCTTTTTTGCAGAACTATGAAGATATTCAAGTGAAGCTCACAAGAAAAGTTTCAGGCGAAGCTAGTATTAGCTCTTCAACAAGGCTATAAAGCTTCAAGCGAGACTATCCTCTTGGGTCATGCTTAGGTCTCTTTACAGGTGATGTTTAGCTTACCACCTGCTTCGCTGAATCAGTAAGTTCTAAAACATCACTTGATCTCTGAGGATGAGTAGAACTTGATCGTCAGTTTGTCCGCATCTTGTCTTTTGTAAATATCAACAAGTTTAAATATCGTTCGTACCAGTTGAAGTGCTACATGGGTAATTTGTCTTCTTGGAGTGTCAACATCGGATTTATGGAATGGTCGACCAGGCAGTCGTCTGCTGACCTAATTTGTCCTGTGCAGCCTATGCTATCATCTTGGGTCAGTCGACCGGGTGGTCGACCGACTATAGTGTGTAGAAAATTAGGCTTTTGGGCTATCAACCATTGTTGCGTTATTCTCCAAGTGTGCATCTACATGCACATGCAGTCGACCGCTCTACTTCTCTGTTGTTTTGCTAATGTGTTTGAAAACCCTATTTTCAGCTTCTTCTCCCACAATCGATTCTCGATTCTCTGAATTTCTATGATCAAAGGGTTGTGAAGAGGAATGCTACTTGAACGCACACGGAGAAGGTACGAGCTCGAAGTAAGATTTTCTTGAATCAAATTGAAAAATTACAATGGACTAGTATTCCGGTTACAAGGGAGGGAGGATATTGAGTCTTGAATCCTCCCTTTGTTTAAGGCTGGGTTCTTCAAGTGGCGATGGAGAGTGAATCTTGTTCTCCGTTGACCGGTGACCGTCTAGACTTTCGGGGATCTTCTCTTCGGCTGGTAGAAGGAGTAGCACAGCTCTGTCTACCAAAACTCTCAAAGAGAAGGTAGGCAAAGAGCAACTTGTACGCAGCAAGCTTGCTGAAGAGTTGAGCTCTCTTTTACTTCTCTCTCTGTCTGCCTGTGTGTAGTCTTGTTGTCTATCTCTTGTTTCTTGTGTCATGTCCCCCCATTCCTCATAGCGGCGGGGCTATTTATAGAGGTTTCAGGGGTGAACGTGCCCCCTAAAAATGCTCCACAATGAGGGGCTAACTTCCCCGCTATGTGGGCGGTGACTGGCCCCATAACCAGGGCGGTTATAACCGAGACGTGGGCCTTGGACCCTCGCATCCTGAGGTTGAGACGCGGGTGTCGAGCCCTCGCACCTTGAGGTTGAGACGCGGGTGTCGAGCCCACGCGCCTTGATGTTGAGACGCGGGTGTCGAGCCCTCGCGCCTTGATGTTGAGACGCGGGTGTTGAGCCACGCGCCTTGATGCTGAGACGCGGGTGTTGAGCCCACGCGCCTTGATGCTGAGACGCGGGTGTTGAGCCCTCGCGCCTTGAGGTTGAAACGCGGGTGTCGAGCCCTCGCACCTTGATGTTGAGACGCGGGTTTGGACCCTCACGCCTTGATGCTGAGACGCGGATGGCCATCATTAGTCCTGCGTCTAGAACCTGAAACTCTGCCTTTTTTAATGGCTTGTCTTTTAATGATTTTTAGACAGCCTACAGAACCCCCTCCAAGGTTTTCGATATTCCGCGGTTACTGGGAAGAATTTCGAAATACTTTGGACTCTAGCTGAGCTTACCCTTATGACTGGACTGTTAATGCTCCGGGTTTGATCTTATCTGGAGTATGGTCTTCGTGAGTGTACTGTAGAACTCTTTGAAGCCATCAGAGTTGATCGAGTTGAGTGTTTAGATACACAGTCTAAACCTCCCCGATTGCTTTAAGTCTGTCGTGGGTGTACTTTAAGCCAGGAGTGGACAGTCGTCTGCTTGTGCCAGTGTACTGTTGAACTGATTTGCAGAAGCCAGGACTGAACGCCAGTTCTTTTTGAAGAGCAGAGATAGTACTGCTTTAAAGACGCGACTTTCATGGGGTGCGTCTTTTGGAAATGAAAACGCGACTGATATTCCATTGGGCAGACGCGATGCTAGGCCGGATTGAAAGGACGCGAACTTCAGAGAGACGCATCCTTTTGAGTAAGGACGCGACTTTCTGGACGCGACTATGGCCGTGCAACATAGGTCGTGCCCATTTCAATGTTGCCGTGTCCGTGCAACATAGTCTGCATGCATCCCCCCATTGAAGGGGTGGGATTAAGGATCTTTTTCTGAATGTTGGTGAAAGCTGATCATGCTTGTAATTTTTGAGTCGTGACCTAAAATTCTTTAACGGGAGCAACATAATGGAAGCAATGTAATTGATGGTGTCTTGGTATGCTTGATATAATTTAGAGGCTTATTGGTCTATATGAAGCTTACATGAAAGAAATGTTGGGGGAATAAGTTTATTGAATTTATTGTCCTCTGCTTTCAACCTTGTCGGTTCCTAATTCCAGTAAAGCTGATGACCATGTTCAATTGCCTTCTTAATTGGCGTGGTGTTGGTCTTTGTTACCGTTTAAACTGGTGTTGGTCCTTATTACCATTTGAACTAAGTGGAGACCGTAGTGGGTTTGGTATGGGTGCATGTTTTATTTTAAACATCTGGTCAACAAATTCCATCCACATTGTTGTTGAATGTCCATATGTGAATAGGGATCTTCAGAAGCCGATTACAATATAGGTTTGACTGCGTGAAGTGTAAGACTATGGGC
Organism: Agave tequilana; assembly: GCA_038442645.1. Taxonomy (NCBI): domain Eukaryota; kingdom Viridiplantae; phylum Streptophyta; class Magnoliopsida; order Asparagales; family Asparagaceae; genus Agave; species Agave tequilana. The sequence continues at coordinate 11,942 of JAVJIF010023960.1, forward strand.
TACCCAGGATAGCTGCAGTTTGTTCTGTGGCGCTCTTGGTTGTGTGGAAGGATAATAATGAAATTGAAGAAGGTGGCGGAGAAGAGGACAGTGCTGAATCTTGTGTGGGGTAAGGGTTGCTGATTTTGACGATGAAGCTGAAGTTGGGAGGGCAATGTGCTGTTTCTCTGGCATTTTGTCGAACAGCCACTATTATAGGTAATGGAGAATTTTGTGGGGGACGTAACTGGTAGAATATGTTGAATTGTTGGTAGGAGCAGGCCTAGGGGATGTTGGAGAAGATGAAATATGTAGCTATTGCAGTTGATGGGAAAGTGCGATGGAGCCACTAAGTCAAATTGTTGAAGAGGTAGAGCGGAGCGAGACATAAAGGTTAGCTATGCAAGGAATGCCGTGATAGATTGTTCGAACGAGGGCCAGGGTTGTTGGTGTGAGGTCATTGGTCATCAGCATACGGAAGCAGATCACCATAGTTGATGTGTACGTGCGGTAGATCAAGATTGAAATTGGCTAATGACATCAAGATGTTGATGCATCCTGACACTTCTCTAAGTTCTCTTCTTTGTCAATTAAACCGGCGACCACTGGCATCTCAGCCGAGGTTAGGGAGGGTTAAACTTGTGGAAGAGGCTTTCATTCCATTTGATGTAACTACTCTCATCAGTATTCTAAATAGCGAAAAGTGTAGCCTAGCGGGCAAATGACCCTAAGCACTAATGTGGAAAACAACCGCTAAAGTGAGATGGGTATTTAAATATATAAATAAATAAATAAATATAAATATACACAACTAATATATACAAAATTTATATATATGATTACGTTAGATGTGCCTATAACTGTTATTCAAACCGTAATTGAATCAAAGTGATAACTTATGAGTTATAGGTGGGAGGAAGTTAGTTTCTTTGAAGTTTCATCACCGCTTGGTATCAAAAACTCAAACATCATACTTAAAAATTGAAACTTGAAAGTTGAAAACATTTGAAAAAGTTCAATATGAAAGAAAGAAATCATGAAAGTCGAAGCGGTGATAGTTTTTTTGGGACAAAGAATGACCGGTAGATGAGATACTTTTCTAGCGCGGGTTGAGTTTTTTTTTTTCCTTCTTTCACTTAACGGCTTTTAAGAGGATCTTTTGGTGTTAACCGGCTTTTTGCCCTGCTTTAACTCCATCTTCTTTTCTGTTGCACATAAAGTTATGCGTAGCAGTTTAAGTGGATTTAGCGGCCACTAAATATAGAAGCTTGAGATGATAACTTGTATGAAAAGAGGGATGAGATGTACTTAGACAACAATATTCGGGAAGAGCTGGCTCCCAAAACCCAAGTCTAATTAAAGATCTTGTGCCTATTGTCGCTCTAACACATAAGGTCTACCAATAAACAGGACCTGCTTTTCAGCTTTTGATGCAAGGCATCTTGGCCATATCATCAATCCTTTGCATAAACCCATAATAATTCCCTTGCTATGCACCTACAACGTTATGATACGATACTCTGGTAACAGCCTGTTACAACTCAACCAATTATTTTCTGCATCTAATGATGAGTTCCTGCTATACACCCACTAAATGTATTAAGGCGAGTAAACTGACTGCCTGGTTCTCCTACTTACAAAGCGAGTTGGACCAACTCGGGTCATTGATTCTCGCAATTTGCTTTTTCAAGATCTGGACTTAGTAGATATATGTTTGCATGTATGAGTTTTTAAGGGTTAGAAACCTTTAAGTTGTGATATTATATGGGTGAAAGGGTGAGCAGACGCCTTGAGTTTTGTTCAAGTTCTCCCGTAACTACATTTATTTTTGTAGATTCAAAGCCACCTTGAACTCAACATCAACTGTTTATAACGATTTTATTTAACTTGTACTTTTGTATTATTCTCTCTTTGGCTTTATCCTATATCAATCCAACAATTAAATGAGATAAATATTTTGAGGAAAGATTCAGAATGTAGAAATAGACCTTAGTTTTAGATAATTTATCAGGTAGAAGCATATTTTCAATATAAATTCTAGTTCTTGTGGGGGTGAATAAGGGCATAAGACTAACAGTTTCATCCAAACACCACTGAGATAGTTATATATCTATCATATTTTAATTTTTACAAGATTGTTTGTCATGTGCATGAATCAGAAGTAGAATGGAGATTAGATTTTATTCTTTAATGAACTGGAAGTAAGTCCTTTTTGTTCACCTTCAGTGAAGTTGATCTCTTTCTCTGTTGATCTGAAATCTTGCAAATTATTGACTATGAATCTATGCTGAAGTGCCTTTCCCTTTGATGGATCATCTTTCAAAGTGTTTGGCCATTTCCTTCTTTCCGTAGCTCCTTACAACATTAGCCATAACCATTCTCATTATAGAATCTTCCAATTTGTTTTATATCAATGACAGATATCTATTTCAGCACACTCGGTAAATCTCCGAGGTGAAAAGCATGTACAGACTGGGAAAAAGCAGATTCTTTTACTGAGTAAGTAGAAGTATGGTACATCAAAGGAGCAAATGGTCATGGTCTTCATTTGCTGCATCACAAAAGCATACATAATCCAACACTCATAGCCCCTCTGAAGAATGTTGTAGACTTTCGTCTTGCCAAGATAGGCCTGCCAAAGAGTAAACCTGTGTTTCAAATAACATGATACTGCGATGTAATTTTACTATCTTAGCCTATTCATGATTAGGTGCTGACTGATCTAGAGAGACTTCTTTGCTAATTTCATAGAAAATTCAAAGGGCACCTGCTTGGTAGTGTCATCAATTGCTGAACGTCGCAAGTAATATGAACTGCATCATTTTGACTGTAATTTTGGTGGTCTTAGGTTTCATCCACTAAAATCAGTTAAAGCTGAAAATTTGTTTTTGCCCTACTGCATCTATTTAGACGGGTTGCATCATCTAAACGAAGTGTCTTAAAAAAGAAATAATTTTTCAGCACTATCATTCTCATACCTAACTCTTTGGTGAAGTTTGTCAATCTCTATAAGCGAGAATTGATAAAATGCCATCAAGGGACTCAACGACAGATTAAGGATCCATTGGGAGCTTTTGCTGCAATATTTAAGATTCATCCAGCTTGTCCATGGCCTTTCTTGTTGAGGAATTCCTGGTAATTTAAATATTGAAATGTGGCTCATTCTCAAATATTGATTGCCAACAACCAGGATTTTTGGCATACAATACAATTTTCCACATGAATGTAATGAAGTTTCTCCCCTAAGAATTTTTTTCCATAGATCACTTCCCACTTTTTCAGAAGTGACCTTGGACACAAAGTTTGAAATATTGCTTGCCCAATACTGATATTGTTGATACGGCCTGAAATGATAGAGACAATACTGATGTTGGTGATATGATGGGCCGAAAAGGCAATAAAGGCAGATCCTGCCGATTCCGGTGCCAAAAACCTACGCTAATACCATTTGATACCGGAAATTCATGCTTGGAAGGGCTTGTGATCAGTAGAGATGGTATGATAGGAGTGTTGTACAAACGAACTCAAAATGACTAGCTGTAGATGTGTTTAGCTTTCCACCCTATCAAGTTCATTTTTGGAATTGGAACTAAAAGCAACCTGCTTGATTTCTTCAGCAGTAATAGGAGAACAAAAACTAGAAAAATCACTAGAATTAAATTTATTTCCTGTATATACTCAAGCAAATCACATGCGTACAAAGAGTTAACAAGATTACTAAAGGAGGTTATTGCATTAGATTGTATGCTCTCTATATCTATTATAGTGGAACCATCCAGTTGTACATTTGGACATTCAGTCTGTTCTATTTTGTAGTCCCAAGTTTTTGGGAAACTAAATTGGATTATTAATGTTATATACACTGGGAAACACAGATTCAAGGTTCAAAGTCTCGACCGAGTTGCTCTTGACTCTGCCAAGTCGTCTTCGGAACAGTCACCGTCGATTCGAGAACGAGACGTGAGTTGATCTTTGTGGAGGAAATAGACTGACTCAGGGCCGACTCGGGTATGACTCGGTCGAGTCCCGATACGACTCGAGTTGACTCCGCCGAGTTGCTCGAGTCAGCCCCGAGTTGCCCGAGTCGGTTTATAAAAAAGAAAAAAAAAGAACAAAAAAGCAAACCAAGCTTACCCGATCTGGATCTAAGGCTTGCCTGTCGTCGCTTGCCCGTCCGTCGTCATCTCTCTCTCTCTCTCTCTGTGCGTGCGTGCGCGTGTGTGTGTTTTTTTTTTCTCTCACCTCTCTCCTGATCTCTTTGTGTGTCTCTCTCTCCCTCCCTCGTCGCTTATCTCTTTTTCTCTCTCTGTCTCACCTCTCTCCTGATCTCTCTGCCTCTGTCTGTCTCCTTGTCCCTATCTCCTCCTCAGAGATCGGGACGGAGAGGGTGAGAGATAGAGGGAAAGAGTGTGAGAGAGAGGCCGGGGCAATGGACAAAGAGGTAGAGGGAGAGGAAGAGAGTGAGACATAGAGGGGGGGAGAGAGAGAAATAGAGAAAGAGAGAGTTTGACACGGATAAAGAGAGAGTGAGTGAGACAGAGAGAGACAAAGTCTAACCCTCTCTCTTTATGTTGAGTGTGTTAGGTGATATGTTTTGAACACGTGAATACATAAATATTGATGTCTACATTATTTTAAGATTTATCGTGATTTGTTCAAAAACTTTTGAGCTTTTTATGTGACGTTTTGCGCGTATCATCTGAGACCGATCCGAGACGTCGCGATTGATGCGTCTTAGCGCCTACTGAGTTGGGGGCCGAAACCGCGACTTTGAACCATGTGTAGAATTAACTTTGACTTCTTGTTATGCTGACACTTTGAAAGTTATCAGCTCACTTTTGAAACTGCCAAATTCAAGTCTTTAATGTTTCCCTCACTTAAACTTCATGAACATGACAAAAAACAGGGTTCCCATGAGCAAAAATACTTGGTGCTTCCTCAACTACCTCTGTGGAATTAGGAGATGCCCGGGCATTAAAAATCAGAAAGGCATATGATACTAGTACTGATAACTACCCCAATCAAGGTAGGAGTATTGTCTGAAGTAACACCTGCTTCTGTAGAATCTGCAATAGAATCAGGATACAGATATGCCCATGCTGCAGTAGTGCGAGCTTTTTCAAGTAAAGCCATAATGTTTCTTATAGGGCAATGGTTGCTCCATGTTAATGACAATCTGTTACTAGGTAAGGGTCACTTCTAGAAAAGTATTTACTGAATGCAGTTCAAACTCTGTGATGAGATATTGGATTACAACCATTTTTTTTTACTAGAGAACCTTGTATAGTTGAAGTCACTTAAGAATCCAAGGGCTTTGAATAGCAGTTGCTATCTGAACAATTTCTTCCACAAACTGATCTCCTATGCTGAATTTGACCCATAGGTAAGCCCTAAGGACGATAATGACTGCTGGTTGAAACCTTGTATCGTTGAAGTCACTCAAGAATCCAAGGGATTTGAATAGCAGTTGCTGTCGGAACAATTTCTTCCACAAACTGATCTCCTATGCTGAATTTGACCCATAGGTAACCCCAAGGACAATCATGACTGCTGGTTGAAACCTGCAGATCTATCTTTTGCGTCGTAGAAGATTATTCAAAGATTAGAATAAACCCTGATACTTCCATACCCAGTGCCTAAGTGTTAGATGATGGGTGAACTACTCTTCCTTTTCATAAAAGCAGTACCTACCATCTTGGATTAGGCCATGATAGAATTTGAGTCTCCAATATTGCTGAAAATCTCCACAGAATTTGCTCGTAAAGTTCTCATACTTTCTGAGATTTTCCGGTTGTTGCCCTGGGAAATTCCATGCTAGAATGCTTGGTGGATCAGCCTTGCACCAACAACTTTTTTTCCTTTACGGATTAGGCTTTATAGGCATATACGACTAAAGTTAGTAGTTGCATTAGGTTTTACAGTTTCTGACCACATCTTGGCATCTCAAACTTTGGACATATCTTTATTAAAACCAAATTTGAGTGGAAAGAATACTATCATTCATAACAAGTAATTTGTGTTGACTTTGAAATTCCTTTTAAGGCTTCTACAAGGTGCTTATAAAATGGTCTCGTTCCCTCAAAGTATCGAAGCAGATCATACTGTCAATGCTTTCTTCATTAGCAAACTCGTCAGGCTTAATGTCCATGAACTTTGCTGATGTCAATAGTGTGTAAGTTGAAGCTTGGTTCTCTCTCTTTTTCCTACTGAAATCTTTTAGCTCGATTATGGTTCTTCTTTGGGATAGAGGGATGTTGTTTACTGGGCCAACTAGGCCATGTTGATTGAGGCTAATTTGTGCATTGGCTAAGCTAATTATGAGGTGCAAAAGAGCTAAGCCAAAAGTAGATAATGGTGCAGACGCAGAATGAGCATACCTTGTAGGAGACAGGAATGGTTGATGGGATCCAGGAACTGGTCTGAGAACGTATATATGTAATAGGTAAAATTGCTGGGTTTATTAGCATAAGTAGATAGGTGAAGATTTGATATGGTAGTTGTAGTAGGATTAGGTGATTGGTAATAATAGGAATCTCATTCAAATTTGAAATCAAATCAGAACCTCATATAGGATTTGATCGAATAGAGGTAGTATAGACATTTTTTTATGGATAGGTAAATGGATTTGATAGGTCGGGAAGCTTGAATTGTGGGTTATATATTTCAGCTGGTTGCTTCTTTTTCTAACTTGACCTATACTTGTTCTTCCAAATTTCTACTTTTTAGTAATAAATTGACCAGCTTTTTATGGCTGCACGTGTGCATTCTCACGCTACTGTCCAAGCAATTATGATTTTGTATCAAACTTGTCAATTATGTAGTTTATTTGGTTATACAGTGATGTGTTCTGAAACTTGTCTAATGAATGCCGGTCTACCGATCATCCCCATCTGTGGAGCATCCCCGTCTGTAGAGCTCTTATTTGCTAATTTGTAATTGTGACTTGTCTTGAGCGTTTAGCTTCTTCCATAATTCATTAATCTCAATTATTTGCGGCGTGCAAACGGTTGAACTATTCCAGAGAAAATGGAAATTCTTGAACTATTCACTTTGAATAGTCTGGAATATTAAAGGTAGGCATATTGGCTTCAGTATCTTCAGTTGGAAAAATTTCCAACTGATTTTGTTTTCTCGCTTCCAATTGCAGCCTCCACCTCGCCTCAACCAGCTCCTTACATCGATCGCTTGAGAGGTGGTGACATTGTCATTTGAAGATTGGGCTTCATCACTTGATTGCCCTCTTGTGCCACTTTGAACTCCATATTTGACCTTGTAATCATTGAACGATGCAATTAAAGTTTCTCTGGCAATTTTTAGCTTTCTGTCCAACTCTTTCTTTCACCACAGTGAAGTTCAAAGTAAATTACACAACCTTTGTATCAAGGGTCCGGAAGCACCACAATGCAACTTAACATTTTCATCTTCTAGTAGTTCCCCGAATATTTATCATACTTCTCTTTCCTTTTCTCGTAATCATAACACAATTCAAAGTTTTGACTTGCCAATTTTTGAGGTCATAAGCAACATTACTAATCTCATGTAGAAAACTATTTGCTTGTCACTCATAGAAAGAGTCGAGAGAATTTCAAGTTGTATTTCTAAAATGTTTCAAGTGAAGTGCACAACCTCCTAACATTAGCACAATCATCCTTAGGAGGCATTTCATAATTTCCATCTTCACAATTGAGTTCAGTTTTATAATGGATCTTGATCACCAAATCGCCTAAAATCTTTTATATATTTTTGAGGGGTATCTGACGTCAATCTGGTGAAATTCCACCTACTCTCATCAATGCACAAATATTTAGCACATTTTTTTGTTCTTTCAATCTCAATGAAAATTTTAAGGTTTTGCAATCTTGTTGGAGATCACCTCGCATATCTCACAATTGTATGTCCTAAGCATCAATTCCCCCCATCTCTTTATTCCATCAACAACAAGATTAACGATATGTGCAATACAACTTATATGAAGGCACTTTCCATCTTGTATTATACTGCTCTAATTGTTAAGTCTTTTATTTAAATATGTAAGATAGCATAGAAATTCAAGATCCTTCTGTTAAATTTCTGATCACTATCAATCCAATGAGTGGTGGGACATATAAATCCATGTTTTGGATGAAGATCCGAGTGACCGTGGTCATACACTTTTTGACAGGTATTGGTCACCGAATCCATCTCTTTATTCCATCAACAACAAGATTAATGATATGTGCAATACAACTTATATGAAGGCACTTTCCATCTTGTATTATACTGCTCTAATTGTCAAGTCTTTTATTTAAATATGTAAGATAGCATAGAAATTCAAGATCCTTCTGTTAAATTTCTGATCACTATCAATCCAATGAGTGGTGGGACATATAAATCCTTGTTTTGGATGAAGATCCGAGTGACCGTGGTCATACACTTTTTGACAGGTATTGGTCACCGAATTCTTTAAACTCAACTTTTCGTCAAGGTGATGTTGGTAACAATTCCTTTGGACTGTCCAAAGGGAATATGAAATCTGTCCAAAGGGAATATGAAATCTTTGGCAAACAATATAAATGAAACATTAAAAACCAATATCTTCAACGAACTTAAAAGGAAGTTTATCAAGAATGATGAAATAACTAAGGGTTATTCTTATAGCTCCATCAAATTTTCAATTGCTTAGAGGCGAAGATGAAGGGAGGAGCGAGCAAAAGAGAGACGTCACTGAGCTGTCTGCAGCTGTGCCCATTGCCAGACAAAGAACAAAGGGACACAGATAGAGAATGAGAGAGGGATGGAGAGTGAGAGTGGCTAGAGAGTGAAGTAGGGCAGAGAGTTAGGGATTTGGGTAGGGTAATCAAGTTCGGTTGGGAGGGACTGTGTGTTAAAAAGTAATTAAAATATATAGTTTGGTTAATTCAGTTTCTTCAGTTCGATATTGGCTCCACCTGAACTGCATAACTAAGTTTTCCCTATCTTTCATTACTGAACTGTATTGAATTTGATCTAGAGCTGAACCTAACTGTTTGATCAGTTAATTTGGTTTGGACCGAATTATGCTCACCCCTATCAACTATATGACTATTAGGTATGCATACAAGCTGTGGTCATATAGCGGCACTAAATGATGTTAAATAACTTTTTTTGACTGTTTCATCCAAGGAACTCAATTGATCAAGTGTACGCAAGAGCTTAATTTTTTTTCCCATATGGAACTAGATGACCTGTCAAGCAGATATGAGAATGGTTGCTTTTGTTATGACAGGTAAGTTTTATATGGAGACATAGATGAAAAATCTGAATATGAAATTAATTGGTAATGGAAAACTTTCTTGTAAGTTCCATGGTGATGTTTATGTGTGGAGACTGAGTAAATAATGGCTAAGAAATCTCAGTAATTTGGAGTTTTTGCAACTTCTGTTCAGTTGGGGTAATTATCTCAGTTGCAATCAATTCCTCAATGTTTGTTTTGTTCAATTACTTTTTTACCTGCAAAAGCAATGTAGCATTGGATAATAACGTCTCCCGACATACCAAAATTGGCAATTACTCCACTAGTTGTAGGAGATGTATATTGATACAGAGAATAACATTTTATTTGATTGATAATTATATGAAGAAGAGGATATTTTTATTCGTTATTGCACCTCTTCAAGTAGTAGTCAAAAATCATGGAATCTACATGGAGGAAGTCGACAAAAGTTTCTGTAGGCCAATTTATTTACTTTAATGCATCAAGAACCAGATAACCATTTGAATCATAAATGTAACACTTATCGTTGGTTAGCTGCCTTTTGATGCTTTTGTATGGTTTGGTATTGATCTGGTTAAGACATTTTTCTTAACAGAGGACCAGTTTGGAACTGAAGCTGATGAAGAAAGTCATTTTGAAGACAGTCTAGTTCCCTACGCTTCCGATATTGCGGAGACCAACATGTTTCACGAGCATGAGGGAGAGGGGGAAGAAGAGGAGGCTCATGCTGATCTTGGAGGTGGCTGGGGCCAAATAATATACTCACCATTGAGAAGGGGCAGGCAGGTACAGATGGATGTTTGCCGATCCACCAAGCGAGATGGTTCAGAGGGTGCTTTCCAGCGTGTGGTGGTCACCCAGAGTAAAAATCCCACTCTACATCATCAAGCTCGCCGGTCACTTTGGGGTGACTTGTGGCCCTTCTAAGCTTTTGCCTTAATGAAAGTTGTTTGCCACTCAATTCTCTGACTTTGCCTGTTGTGAAGCGATAGATATGTTATAGATCGTAACGAATGCCTATGGTCTTAGGGTGTATCCATGCCGATAAGTTAATCTTTTGGTCGACATGTATGTCCAGGCATTTCCTGGATATGTAAGCTCGTCTGTTGGCACCATTTTTGATGAACTCTTACACTAGATATAAGTTGTTGAAATTTCTAGGTTCGAATACATTGTTTTAGCTGATTCCAAGTCATTGATGAGGTTGATGTAAATAATGCTCGTCATACTTATATTCGGAAAGTATTTGTAGTTCGTTGTTTTAAGGAGCTCTTTACATAGTACAAAGAGAATCAGTTTCAGGCCCAAGTACTGGCGCTGTGTGGTACAGAGTACCAACTCAGCCTCCAGCAACTGATGCAGTACAAAGCTAGGCATGCCCATGTCAAATTGCATCATGAAAGAATTGCAGTACAGAATGAAATGCATCAAATTGCTACATCAAACATGCAGTACAGTTCTGTGTACTGCTTGGCTCTGAATTATTCTGTTTGGACTGCAGTCATATATACAAGGGAAAGGCTATAGAAGAATGGGGGAGAATTGAGGAGATCCAGATCAAAAGCATAATTGAGTGCAGCGTTGATGAAGTTTATGCTTAGCTCCTCGTTGTCCTCTGTAAAAATTGCTGGAACTTTTGCATGTTATCAGCGCTGCATTCAATCATGTCTTTGATCTCCATCAAAACATGGATCCGGTTGCAGATAATTCTGATGTTTATGGCAAGTTTTTGGCTTGTTTGATGGGATACTCTGCTTGCAAACGAAAGAGGTGATGTGCATTTTCTTTTTCTTAGTAGATGTCATCTCTGTTATTATGAATGATAATTCTAATTCTTTTTCTAAATGAAAACCAACAGAATCAGGAACATGAAATGGTCGCATACGTGATCTAGTAATTAGTAGATATTAATTCTGGGCGAGAGTTTTATATTTAATCATATTCATGAGACTATGGAAAATCTACTTGAAAAAGTGCAGTATGAGGAAAGTATATGAATTTGTTAAGATTATACGTAATCATGTTTGATAATATTTAATCAAGTATAATCTTACTGTAATTTCCTGGTTGTAACTAAAAATGAAAGTATATAAATCTTTTAAAAATTATGCGCTTGTTTTTTCTAATAGCTGATCATTGTTTATGGAGCTTAAGAAAATGCTTTAATCCATTTTCTAATATTTAAGCCAGCTCATGACAAAATTATTTAACCGAGCAACAAAGTTAACCCTTTTAATTCTTTATTCTTAAATCAACTGTATAAAATATTTTAATCCATTCGCTAATTAAAGTAAGGTCGTAATTATCAACTTGTAAATATAATTGTTGCATAGAAGAGTTCAGACCTACAAAGGGGTCTCTGAAATAAAAGAGTGCCAGTAAACCATAATAATATGAACCAAACACTTTACCCATACAGAAGACTATGTGGAACAATTGATTCAAAAAAAGAAAAAGAAAAAAAGAAGGATAAAAAAAGAAAAAGAAAAAGAAAAGGAAAGAAAGACTCCGTGGATCTGTGGAATGGATCTATCTCTTCATTTTGATTGAAAAAAAGAAGGAAAAAACACCGTGCATTTTGATATTTGGATATGTTTTATATAACAAATCCCAGTTTACTTTCTGATGTTCCATGTGAAATGTAGCCTTTAGTCTCGATTCTTTGAGGACCTCGTCAAAAGTAATTAACAAACCAACCCTAATTACATCTGATGAATATATGAATCCAGGTCGCACTCACCCAACTCAACTACCAAGTAAAAAAGAGGGCACTTAGCCTTTCCAAGATGGCCAATTTCTTACCTATATTATACCCAATCTTACCCATTTTCTATTGCCTCTTCTTTCTTTGGTGTCCCTTGACCTTGTCCAATGGAAGACCCAAGACTCCAATCACTAATTCTACCTAGCTTTTGATCTTGAGAATGGACCGTTAGTGTTGGTGACTTCCCTAGTGTCCACCAACTGAATGGGACTACAATGTGCACAAAAACATCCCGTAGGCTCTTGACATTGGACGTCATGAGGGAGATATGAGATCTTATGCTGCACATACACAACCATACTAATTTGGGCATGACACGTCGATATGTGATAAATTTTACAAAATATGTATCGGACATGCGTATCTGACTTGTTTGACATGACACGGTTTTCATGAGAAAAGTGTTCATATTACATAAACAATATTATATTCTCTCTATTTTACAAGAAAACAGAGAGCCAACTATAAATACGACATGGCAACATGTGACAAATTCTTAATGATATACATAAGGCTTGAGGCTCGCGTATCTAACACGTGTGTATGACAAATATCCGACACGACACGACACGGCACGTCACGACTTTCACAATTAGAGTATCCCTACCACATAGTTCATAATAACATGTTAGGGTTGAGTGAACACAATCAAAGGAAAGCTTGATTTTCCCTATAGTGTTCATTCTATCTTATTTATTTAGTCTAACATAGGATGAGATATGGGACGAAAAGTAGTTTATATATCAAATATTTCTCGACGTATTTGATATGGATTATTTGTTATAAGACAGGTTTATCACACACACGCGCTCACGTTGGCGTGAGCGCCGAGTCCGAGCCCGTGCTATTTTTTAATTTCTTTTTTACTTTTCATTTATGGCTGATTCAACTTTGACGGATTCAAGATCTAACAGTTTTCAGATCTCGAGATCCATGCGATGGGTATAACCAAACGTCTTTTGCCGCAAAATCTCGAGATTTAACTGTTGAACTGGGTTGCTCTAAGCCTATAAATAGACCCCTCCAGTTCAGAAGCAAACATAATAACAAGTTTTCTGTCTTCTCTCTCTCTCTTAAGCATTTCTACGCAATCACTCTGTAGCTCGAGAAGTTCTGTTCTTGTTAAAACTTTGGGCGTGTTTGTTTCGCCGCAAAACGCCGCAAAACGCAAGTCGTAAAACTTCTTTTCCATTTTCCGTTGTTTGTTTCGCTGAAAACAAGTTGCAAAATGCAACTTTTCTTTTCCCACTTGCAGTTGCTACAGTTAATTTGTGGTCATATAAATCTCACTTTTACACTCATATTTTCCCACTTGCAGTTGCTACAGTTAATTTTGTGGTCATGTAATTCTTACTTGTAGTACACTTACAGTTCAAAGCAGTTACTTGATAATCAATATATAATTTAATATTATTAAATATTTAATATTTTAAATAGTGTTCAATTTCTTATTTAATTATTTAATTATTTTATATTTTTAATCTTTAATTTTTTTTATTATTTTTAATATTGTTTTAATATTTAATATTTTACTATTTTAATTTAATATTTTTATTTAATACTTTATTATTTTATTAATACTTATTCCATTTTTTATTATTTTATTTAGAGTTAATATTTTACTAATATAACAATATTATACTTTATATAAAATTAATATATAGTTAATTATTTATTTTTAATATAAAAATTATTTTATTAATATCATAATATATTTTATTATTATATTAATATTTTATTATGTTAATATTGTAATAATAATTCAGTATAATAATACTATAATGATAATTTATTATTAAATTATAATTATATTTTACTTTGTTAATTTTATATTTCTATAATATTACAATAATATTATAATAAAATTTATATTATAATAATTTTCAAGTATTTTTAATATTATAATATTATAACTATATTTTATTATTTTTAAGATTTTTAATATTTATATTTTATTAGTATTCTTAAAATTTTATTAATGTTCTTTATATTTTCTTAAAATTTTATATTATTTATTTATTTAATATTTTAGTAATATTTTACTATTTATACTAATATTTTATTAATATTATTGTTATAAATAAAATATTAAGATTATTAATTTTTTCTCAAATTTATTAATACAATTTAATTTGCAATAGTATATTTAATTTAATAGTATTTATAATATTTAAATCACTGCTACAGTTAATTTTGTGGTCAACTTTTCCACTTACACTTTTACATTACCAACCAAACACCGTAAAACACAATATACTTTACTATTTACACTTTCACTTTATCAACCAAACACCGTAAAACACAATATACTTTTCCATTTGCACTTCACTTTATCAACCAAACACCATAAAACACAATATATTTTCTCTGCTACAGTTCACTTTTTCCATTCTCATTTTACGACTTACGACTTGCGACGTTTTGCAACGAAACAAACAGGCCCTTTAAACTTTTTTTTAATTTTGTGGGCAACCATTCCACATCTGAGCAGGAGACACAGACACAGACTCAAGCCGGATGCTGGTATGTTTTAGGAGGCTTTTACCGCTAGTTGACGGCGTCCGCTTCAACGCCTGAGCGATAAAGCGAGTCTTTATCTTCTAAAGCAGTGACTAGCACGACTATTCCCTCACAGGCCAGATTCTTTTCTCAGGATTCTTTGTTTATTCATAGTGATTTTATTGCAGTATAGTTGTTACATGTTGTTGCATGTTTATGTTCTAAATTTTGTTTCCCAAAAATATTTGAAAACTTTAGGAAAATACAGTTTAAGAGCAACATAATACAAATGACTAAAACGACAAACACACTTGGTAACGAACAAAGAGGAATCTCCTCTCCATTTAGATCTGTTTCTTGACATGTCATATACATGGAGAACATACACGAATTTGCCGTGGTGAAGTCATTTGCCCCCCCTTTTCTCCCTTTCCTAATTCAGTTAGGCCTACGTAGTATGTTTTATTTCAGGTTGTTGAAGTGTCACGCACGTACATATCAAGGACGACTTTGCGAGGATTTATAGTTTGATGCAATGAATGGTAAACAAGCTTAATTGCAGGGCCGATACACATCAGCGAGTTTGATATTTTTGAGGAAATGTACTGGTTTTAGGTCGCCCACTCTGGTTGAATAATTTGCATTACAAATTGGTAATCCCCTAAAAAATGATGTAGAAAGAAAGAAACATGCAGCAACTTTTCTCCTTGTGGCCATATGTTATGTAGAATCTATATGTATATATATATTTATATTTAGGTAGAAGAGGTTGGATCCTTCTCCATGAGTAACTAACTAATATTCTCCTGACCTAATGATATTAATTGTTGCAGGTAGAGTTCATGCTATTAAGCAATAATGTTAGCTATATATGCAACATGCAAGCTAAAGTCTACTGGCTCCATATTACTTTGGCTAATTTGTACGCCTTTGTTATGTCATCACAAGGTAGCTCGTTTAAGTTTTCTAATATGCAGTGGTTAGGTCAGAATCTGTATAGTTCTGACTTCTTGTCAAATTTAATCTTTTTTAACATTTCTTCTGTACTTAATCTGGATGGTGGAAGAAAGAGACACGATCACGTCTATTTCCTATCTTGAGAATGTCTATAAACAAAGAAGAAGGGTAGCGTCACTGGTTTTGGCCCGGGAAGTTCTCTGATCATGCTGAAATCATTTCACTCTCCGAGAGAAGAATCAGAGTTAAGAGTCTAATACCTTAACCAGCACTCCCGTCCTCTATTTATAGAAAAATGAGACGATTAGTTAGTTAGTCAGTTATGCTAGGCTGGCGTGTCATGTCAGCTACATCATGCACAAGATAGTTGAGATGGTCGATCAGAACCAAGTGCTCAATTAATAGCTAGACACTATGTCGCGCTATACTAGGGTTTGATGCACATGAAATCCCCCGATTTCAATCTAGAGCTCTATTTCCTCTTTGTCGAAAATCTAACTATACTTCAAATTTTAAATTTCGAACAATATCAATGTTATATCTTCCTCTAACCTTGTTGTTGCACTATCATATATGCGAAAACAAGGTGACAAAGCTGAATTAGCCATGATGCAAAAAAAAATTCACATTCATACTGGAATCTCTCTTGGATGTTCCATTTGCAACCTGGGAGTTTCTTAATCGATTTTGAGCGTTTGCCATCTATGTTCAACTTGTTGGGAAATATGAAGAATAAATGTGAATCTTTGAGTTGAATTACGGCGAGATCCATTGATTGAATCAATTGGATAATGGTTGGAGCATGTTCTTCTTCCATTGGGATGAACGTGGTATATTCACATGTTCAATTCCGACTTCGAATGAATGAGATATTCAAGTTTAAAGTTTGCCTAATTTAAAGTCAAAATGGGACTAAAGGTAGCTAAAAGCATTTAGTCTCACATTGACCATGGGATGAAAGTTTGAAGTGTTTAAATAGAGAAAAATGGGAATAAAGGATGTGCCCTTTGAGTACTTGGAGTTTTCGCGCGCGATTAGGGGGACACCATGCCCGCACGTGCGCGCGCCGCAGTAGTAGCTGGTGCCGTGTTCGAGTTCCCTACCCGGTCCGGTTCTTTTTGAACCGGGTCTCGGATTCTGAAGCGACTTCTAAGAGATTCTGAAAAATTCCTTCTGAAAGAAGGCTCAGAAAATTCAACAGATTCTTTAATAGAATTGTTGTCTGAATCTGTGACTTTAAAGAAGAATGTTCTTCTTCCTTCCTCCTTTCTCTTTCTCCCTGAAATTTGTCTTAGTCCTGCTGCTTCAATTATCCTGTGAAGGTACTGGTTAACTACGGTTCGACCTACGGTGATCTGAAAAATTCCTTCTGAAAGAAGGCTCAGAAAATTCAATAGATTCTTTAATAGAATTGTTGTCTGAATCTATGACTTCAAAGAAGAATATTCTTCTACTTTCCTCCTTTCTCTTTCTCCCTGAAATTTGTCTTGGTCCTGCTGTTTCAATTATCCTGTGAAGGTACTGGTTAACTACGGTTCGACCGTACGGTGATTTGGTAGTTAACTACGGTTCGATCGTACGGTGATTTGGTAATGCTAATCCAAATACCGTGAAGGAGTGTCGTACTTGGGAGAGCAGCGTCCAGTAACCCGTTAGTACCATTGCAGGGGACGTAATTGTCTTAAGGAGATTCGCTATAAGCGTTCCTCACTTCAAGTACTGTATAAGTGAATTAATTTTCTTTATACAGGGGTTATACTGATATTCAGTATATTGAGACTGACTTATACCAGTATAATTGGTGTTTCACCAAGGAAGGTAATTGAAAGGTGGTTCTTTAATTAAGGAACATTCTATTGAACGGAAAACTTCCCACCTGATATTCACTGACCTGGCTAATTAGATCGGTGATATTTCGGTGATATTGATTAGTTGTCAGATTTATCCTAGAAACTAACAATCTTAAGACAATTAGCTGAAATTTCTTACTTCTGTTCTGCTTGAACTTGCAGAAAATGTCTGAGACTAATCAAGACAGCTCAAGTAAGGCACTAAACATGCAGGTACAAGGCTAGATTAGTATTCAAGGGCTATCGACAAAAGGAAGGACTTGACTACTTTGATACTTATTCCCCAGTAACAAGAATAACCTCCATTCGGATGTTGATTGCAATTGCAGTACTGCATAACTTAGATATCCATCAAATGGATTTCAAGACTGCATTCTTAAATGGTGAATTAAATGAAAAAATATATGGAGCAACCTGAAGGATTTATAGTCAAGAGCCAAGAACACAAAGTGTGTAAATTGGTAAAATCCTTATACGGTCTAAAGCAGGCTCCAAAACAATGGCATGAGAAATTTGATAGTGTCATGATCAAAGATGGATTCACTATCAATGAATGTGATAAGTGTATTTATATAAACTAAAATAGTTGAAAACGCATATATCATTATTTGTCTTTATATAAACGACATGTTAATACTTGAGACTAATATTGAAATTATTAAGTCCACTAAGAAAATATTATCCAACAGTTTTGACATGAAGGATCTGGGAGTTGCTGATATAATTTTAAGAATTAAAATCATCAGAATACCAGATGAAATCAGTCTATCTCAATCTCACTATATGGATAAGATGATAGAAAGATTCAAAGATCGTGGGTTAAAAGAGAATACAAATCTTTTTCTCCCACATATCCACCTTCGTAAGAATACAGGAACTGGAATATACCAGTTGGAGTATTCTCAGATTATCGGAAGTCTAATGTATTTAATGAATTACACTAGACCCGATATTGCTTATGCTGTAAGCAAGTTAAGCAGATATACTAGCAATCTTAGTGATGATCATTGGACTACTCTACTACGAATACTGGGTTACGTATCACATACCAAGGAATATGCCTTGAGATATGGACAATATCCACCTGTACTTGAAGAATACAATGATGCTAATTGGATTGCAGATTCTTAGGAACAAAATTAACTAGCGGATACATATTTACTCTAGAAGGAGCAGTGATATCTTGAAAATCTTTCAAACAAATATGTATTGCCAATTCCACTATGGAATCAGAATTCATAGCCTTAGATAAGGCCGGAGAAGAAGCAAAATGGCTTCGACAATTTTTGGAAGATATACCATTATGGTAAAACCTAGTGCCCGCTATATGCATACACTGCGATAATCAAGCAGCTATATCTAGGGCACAAAATGTTATATACAACAGTAAGTTTAGACATATTCGTCGTAAATATAATATTGTTAAGCAGTTGCTCTCAAATGGAATTATCTCTATTGACTTTGTCTCGTCAAAAGATAATTTAGCGGATCCGCTTACCAAAGGTTTAAGTAGAGAGTGTATAAACTGCGCATCGAGGGGAATGGGTCTAAAAGCCTAACATTATGAAGTCAGCTTAATGAAAACCTCACTTAGAGACTGGAGATCCCACGGACTAAGTTCAAGAGGAAGAACTAGTTATGCTTGACTCAGCAAGTAAGCACTTTGGAGCTTGACTCCAATCCATTCCTAAAGTGTACACAAGTGCTTTCTATAAGTGGATTAAGGGTAAGCTTAACGTTTTTAATGATGCTTATATCTTGTTACTAAACAAGTGGAGTAGAGTAGACTACTCTTAATAGGAAGATCACCTATGTGAGTATAGAGTTGGGTCGACTCTTTGGGAATTTCTATGGAGGCTGTTATTCCCTAAAGATACTCTCTGAAACTAAGAATATGTAGGGCCAAAATGGACACAATTGAGAATAAAAGTTGATTTGAAAAGTTACTGTGTGAAGCTTGTTAACTAGGCTTACACTAACGGCTAACAGTTCAAGACCTAGTTCAATGATTAGCCAGTAAGTTCGATAAAGTTTTCGCTATGGAAGGTTCAAGACATAGTTCACCTATTCTGATGCAGTTTCTTTCTAAAGTATTTTTCACTATAGAGTCAGTCTCTTTGTGTGTAAATTCCTTAAATCTCCATTGATTGTGGGGGATTGTTGGAAAATATGAAGAATAAATGTGAATCTTTGAGTTGAATTATGATGAGATCGATTGATTGAATCAATTAGATAATAGTTGGAGTGTGTTCTTCTTCCATTGGGGATGAACGTGGTATATTCACATGTTCAATTCTGACTTCGAATGAATAAGATATTCAAACCTAAAGTTTGCCTAATTCAAAGATGGGACTAAAGATAGCTAAAAGCATTTAGTTCCACATTGACCATGGGATGAAAGTTTGAAGTGTTTAAATAGAGAAAAATGGGAACAAAGGGTGTGCCCTTTGGGTATTTGGAGTTTTCGCGCGCGATTAGGGGGACACCATGCTCACACGTGCACGTGCGCGCGCCGCCGGGGCCGGTGCCGGTGCCGGGCTCGGGCTCCCTACCCGGTCCGGTTCTTTTTGAACCGGGTCTCACGGGTATGGGTTACCGCAGATCATACCCGCTCCGCCATCCGGATCCGAACCGCCCGCCCGCCCAACGCAACGGCTGTCAGCAAACTGCCGCGAACAGTTGGTCGGTTGCTATCTGAAACGAACCATTGTAATAGTTCAGACCGAACCGTTGCAACCGTTCGGTTAGGTTCGGACCATTATACCCCTCCCGGAGCGCTATAAATAGCGCTCCGCTTCTCTCAAACAAAACACACAACGCAAAAGAAATTCTTCCTCTGCATTCTGAACTGGGCTTTCTGCAACTCAAGTTCGAAGGGCTTTCTGCAACTCAAGTTCGAAGTGACTTCCAACAGGAAGTGAGAATTCTGCAACTCGGATTGCGAAGCGACTTCCAAGAGATTCTGATAAATTCGTTTTGAAAGAAGGCTCAGAAAATTCAATAGATTCTTTAATAGAATTGTTGTCTGAATCTGTGACTTCCAAAGAAGAATATTCTTCTACCTTCCTCCTTTTTCTCCAGTGGGTGCTCCTCCAAAGTAAAGACAAATATTCTCCCTGAAATTTGTCTTGGTCCTGTTGCTTCAATTATTCTTTGAAGGTACTGATTAACTACGGTTCGACTGTACGGTGATTTAGTAGTGCTATCCAAATACCGTGAAGAAGTGTTGTATCTTGGGAGACCAGCGTCTAGTAACCCGTTAGCACCATTGCGGGGGACGTAATTGTCTTAAAGAGATTCGCTATAAGCGTACCTCACTCCAAGTACTATATAAGTGAATTAATTTTCTTTATACAGGGGTTATACTGATATTCAGTATATTGAGACTGACTTATACCAGTCTAATTGGTGTTTAGCCAAGGAAGATAATTGAAAGGTGGTTCTTTAATTAAGAAACGTTCTATTGAATGGAAAACTTCCCACCTGATATTCACCGACCTGGCCAATTAGATCGGTGATATTTCGGTGATATTGATTAGTTGTCAGATTGATCCTAGAAACTAACACAACTATGGATTAAGGCTACCGTCTCTCCTAATATGATTGTCTTACTAAGCTACTCTTACCCCTCTCTCGCAAATTTTATCCAACAGCTGATAATTATGCAAGGAAAACGGGTTTGCTTTTTTTGCACCGAAGTAAAATTCTTATTGACTCTAAAATCTTTTTACAATTTTACTGTCTAGAACTTTGTCTAGGAGACAGTGAAGTCTTCAATTCCATGCCTCAAATAATCCCTGGCCTCAGAAGCATCATAAGACCTTCCAAATCTTCTTTCATTTTACATTCATTGTTTTAAATGACTTTGAGATTGAAGGCATGGTTTCAGTTAGCCAACTATGCTAAAATGAAGATAAGGGTGCAGTAGAATAGTGCAAGTTCTAGCTGATAATCCATGTACCATTGAATACACATCAACAAGTATAATGTTTGCAGAAGCTAAAGAAAGCCAGATGTTTTCATGCGAAAAAGTTGCTTGATGAGTGATTTCTTGCTCATTTATTGTTCTTCTCCTGAAATAGAAAGCTCTGGATGTGACTCTCTTTGGCCAAACTTACACCAAGCTCAATCACTTCACTATCAACACCAGCACCATCAGAAATTTCTTTTCTGAATGAGAAAATGTTCGATTCTAGCTAGTCTTAATAATGAATTATGTATTCAAAGTTCCACGCCGAACATATAATGGAGAGCAAGAATAGACTGTTCAGAAATTTTGAGAAGGCTGCTCTCATCGGCCGACACACAACATCAGGCACAAAGCATTTCCCCAAAACGCGGAAGAACAAAGCAATAACGTCTTAAGACATGTCCTTTACTCACACGTACAAAAATTATACATGTTAATACATCTCCAAATTACGTGATATCAGTCACAGCCTCTAGACATTCAGTCCAGATTTCTATTATTGTTTCTTAATTAGCTCTCTGTGTTGGGGCCCTGACGCCCCCTTGTTGCGCCCAGAGGAGTCAATCACACGCCAATCACTGTAGACTAGCGCACAAAATGTCAAGTTAATCTCAAACAATATGACATGAACTAAAATACAAAAGAGAAGACGAGAAATAAACGATTTTAACGAGGTTCGACAATGTGTCTATGTCCTCGAGGCAGAAGAGAGAAGATTCTTATTCAAACAATCAAGTTACAAGGGTTACAAATTGATCCGGAAATCCAAATTGAGAATTTACGCAAATTTGCCGTAGAATTCTCTCAAACAAACTAACCCTAAAACTCTCAACAATCGATCAAAAACCAATCTTCAAATCGATACTCAATCGATACAATTTGGGGTGCAAAGACCCTCCTTATATAACTAGAAGAACAACCAATAGAAAGAAACCCAATTTAGATCCAAATCTGATTTAAAAAACAGAAACTTGAAACCAACTCAGACTGTCGAACCCGACGCGCGATCGATCGGGTGGTCGATCGCTAACCCAATTCATCCCGTACAGTCATCTAAGGTCGGTCTACCAGGCGGTAGACCATTGTTGTCTTCTTATCCAAGTGTGCATCTACGTGCACAAGCGGTTGACCGTCTGGTTGACCGCTCTGCTCCTCTGTTGTTTTTCCAATGGGTCTAAAAATCCTATTTTCTGCTTCTTCTCTCACAATTCTTCACCTCGATGAAGATTTCTCAAATCTGTGCCGAACACAATGAATCAAACAATTTTGACTTATCCAACTGACTGCATCATTACGACTACCACGTATCCATGCCCAACGGGATAAAGCTACACGTAGTTCATCCAAACGACCTCTACCGAGCTCAACCAACTGCAACCAAATCTGTAGCAATGAACCAACTTGCTGAGTCGTATGCACGTCCTTACTAATGCTATCATGGAGAGTAACGACCTTCAAATTGAGCGTGTTTAGCTCAGCAATTTGAGATTCACTCTCTTAACCCACTTTTATGGATTCAATTTGGTTTCTTTCGCTGCAACTAATTCAACTTGTTCGATATCCATCATGGCTATATGATTTCAACTCGGTGTCACATTCGATGAGATCTCAACTGATGCTGAACCAATTGGAGATAGTGGAGTACCATCAACCTCCACCAACTGCGATACATCCTTACTTTTTATCCTCTTCACCTACTGAGAGATGATAGACTTCATTAATGAAGTCTCATCAAATATGACATATCTGCTCAATACATTCTTCTTATTTTTAGGGTCCTATAGTTTGTAGCCTTTCATATTTCTCTTAACACCAAAAATACAAACTTCTTTGCTCGCGGATTCAACTAGTCATTTTTGATACTAAAGTAGGCCAGACATCCAAATACCTGCAACAAATTATAGACTTGAGCAGCTTCACCCGACCAATATACAATGGAGTTTTACCTCCTATCACAGTCGGTGACAATCTATATATGAGATGGTTAGTATATTTTAAAGCATTAGTTCAGAATAACTTGTCAGATTGTGCATTAGACAACATGTACCGAACCTTCTCTAGAAAGGAACAATTCATTAACTTAGCTACCCCATGTTTTTCATTTGTGAAGTAAATACCAATACTAGTATTCTAGCCAAATCGTAGGAGTTGATCCTTGTACTCCCAACATCATCAATTTGGAGTACCTTATTCTTTCTACCAGTCTGTTTCTCCATCATATTCTTTTACTTAGCCAATATATCTAGAACTTCAAATCTTTATCTTATAGGGTATACCCAACAGTACTTAGATAACTTATCAACAAAAGAGACAAAGTATCGATAGCCTCCAGGCGATACGTCCTTGGTAAGACCCTAAAATCTACATGAACGCAATCAAGAAGACCTTCTGAGTGTTAGAGTTGCGATGCGAAATTTCTCCTTCGTCTTTTTATCCCGAACATTGTATCCATCAAATTCCAAATTACAGGAAGATGCATCTTCCAATAACCCTTACTTTGCAAATGCTTTCAAGAAATTCAAATCAGCTTGTCAAAGCCTCATCTGTCATAACCAGGTAGAGTCATCTTCCAAATATTTTAAAGCTGCCAAATTTTCTATAACTGCACTACCCTTCAAGTAGTATAAGTTATGGCGTCAAATGCCCTTCAGAATTACCAAGAAGCCACTGGACATCTTGAGAATGCTTTCTCTAAGAGTCCCTCTTAGGCCCTGCGCCTCCAAATCTCCAATTAAAATCAAATTCTTTTTCAACTAAAGTACATACCTCATATCCTTCAACTCTCTTATTATTCCATCAAACAACTTGATGCGAACTATACCATCCTTTCAATTGGGCATGTTTGACCATCAATAAACATCACCAAGCCTCCATCTAGTTTTTCAAAACTAGCAAACCACTCCTGTTTGGAACAAACATAATAGGTAGTACCCGTATCCAAAATCCACTCAGTTTTCTCTGAATAGCAAAATGAATAACCAGATGAGTCAGAATCATTACCAACCACCATTATGATTTGGACTCTAATTTTGGCTCCTTTGTCTGGAACTTTGAACAATCAATCTTCCAGTGTCCTACTTCTTTAGAGTAAGTACACTGATTTTTCTTCAAATCTTCACAACCACCAGTTATGGACTTTCCAATATCTTCTTGCCGTTTCAATTTTCGTTCCATCAAACTTCACCACATCACTCTTTGATTGGTGGATGTTCATGGTCTTCATTGTGGATTGATTAACTCTGGCCATCTCTCCTCCAAAAAAGGCAAAACACAATGCGAAAAATCAAATAGAAATAGATCCAAAAATAGATAAAGATAAACCTTTACCTCAAAAGTTAAATCCTAGAGGAGTTTTTGAAACCATCTACTCCACCAAATCTGATCCCACGAGCAAATCAAAATGTTATTTTGAGATCCACATACAATCCCACGAACAGTCCCAATGTCGCTCTTAGATCGACATATGAACAGACCATGATACTCTTAGAATAGATACACAATCCACGCCATTGCGCTCGAAGGAGTCAATCGTGTGCCAATCACCATAGCCCAACGCACAAAATGACAAGTTAATCTCAAACAATATGACATAAGCCAAAATACGAAAGAGAAGACGAGAAACAAATGATTTTAACAAGGTTTGGTAATGTGCCTACGTCCTTGGGGCAGATGGGAGAAGATTCTTATTTAAACAATCAAGTTATACGGGTTACAAATTGATTCGAAGATCCAAATTGAGAATCTATGCAAATTAGCCGTAGAATTATCTCAAACAAAGTAACACTCTAACTCCTAACAATCGATTCAACAATCGATCAAAAACTAATCTTCAAAACGATACTCAATCGATACAATTTAGGGTGCAGAGACGCTCATTATATAGCTAGAGGAACAACCAACATAAGAAAACTCAATTCGTATTTAAATCTAATTCCAAAAATAAAAACCTGAAACCAACTCAGACTACCTGAACCCGACGCGTGATCGACCGGCCACTCAACCGACTGTTTTCCATTGAATATCAATAAAGGAAAAAACTTACAAAATTTTGAAGAGAAATTACAAGTAATAAAAGAAAAATTACAAGTTTCTCTTCTGAGATTCTAGGTAAGTGTGCCAGTGGAAGTCTGATCAGCGCGTGACCACTTTGTTCTCTTAACGATGTGAACGATTGAGTCTTAAGCAATTCTTTCTCGTTTGATTTCGAAGATTCCTTGAGAGGGGAAGGTCTTAGGGTATTGACACCCTGAATTTAGAGAAATGATTCTTTGAATTTCTTGAAAGTTAGGGAGAGTTAACTCTTTCTCTGCACTAGCCCTTTTGTTGCTTGCTTGTTTTTTCCCAGCCTTCTTGCAACCTTCTCTTTTTATGCCTTCTTTGTCAGCCGCGAGGTCATTCTAAGGATGAGCTATTTATAGGTTCTGAGGGATATAACCGCCCTAAAAATTTAGCAAAGACTGATAACAATCTTTTAGTCTTGCGCCGGAAGCTATTTTGAGTTTCGCATGTGGCGCTATTTTGAGCTTCGCGCGAGGCTATATAGCCTCATACGAAGCTAGGTGTAAGCCTTATGCGAGCTAGACAGGCTCGCACGAGCCTAAAAAATGATCATTTGACTAGGATGTCTCCACTTAATGTAGGACGAAGTGGGCGAGTGTAACCGCCGACTTAAAGTGGCATTAACCGTACTAAAGTAGTGGAGTTAGCCCACTAAAGATTAGGTTAAATGTTGACCTAGCAAACCCTCCCATAGGGGGCGCAAAAACTTCAAGCAAAGCTGGGATTAGCTTTGTAGCACAGTTCTCAGGCGAAGCCAGCACAGTTTTCAGGCGAAGCCACAAGAAAGCTTTAGGCGAAGCTAGTATTAGCTTCAAGCGAAGTATGAGATTAGCTCTTTTGCAGAACTATGAAGATATTTAAGTGAAGCTCACAAGAAAAGTTTCAGGCGAAGCTAGTATTAACTCTTCAACAAGGCTATAAAGCTTCAAGCGAAGCTATCATCTTGGGTCATGCTTAGGTCTCTTTACAGGTGATGTTTAGCTTACCATCTGCTTCGCTGAATCAGTAAGTTCTAAAGCATCGCTTGATCTCTGAGGATGAGTAGAACTTGATCGTCAGTTTATCCGCATCTTGTCTTTTGTAAATATCAACAAGTTTAGATATCGTTCGTACCAGTTGAAGTGCTACATGGGTAATTTTTCTTCTTGGAGTGTCAACATCGGCTTTATGTAATGGTCGACCAGGCAGTCGTCCGCTAACCTAATTTATCCTGTGCAGCCTATGCTATCATCTTGGGTCAGTCGACCGGCTATAGTGTGCAGAAAATTAGGCTTTTGGGCTATCAACCATTGTTGCGTTATTCTCCAAGTATGCATCTACATGCACATGCAGTTGATCGCTCTACTCCTCTGTTGTTTTGCTAATGAGATTGAAAACCCTATTTTCAGCTTCTTCTCCCACAGTCGATTCTCTGAATTTCTATGATCAAAGGGTTGTGAAGAGGAATGCTACTGATAGGGCATTTTGTTGCGACTAGAAAAAATGTGATCAAGTGAAGGTTATACAGGAGTTTATGTGATTAATAGTATCATGTGTGGCTATTAGATTCTACTCAAGGTTCTTGAAACAGTGACGTCTCTCTCTTTCATTATGTCTCGCATGTTTTTCACTTGTGTAGAAAGAAACAAGAAACACAAAGGAGCAAGAAACACAAAGGAAGTTGCTGAAAAACACCTAGAGGGGGGGGTGAATAGGTGTAAGTGCTAATCTAAGAAACTTAATGCAAACTAAGTGCGCTAAATGTGGAAGCTAATGCAAATTATGCACAAACTAATACAATACAACAAGTGTAGCCGAATTCCCCTTGCGAGGCTCTGGACTAACTCCCCTTGATTCCCCTTGAAATGGGTTGAGGCGCTATGTGAAGCTCTTATTGGATGAGTATAAGTTAGGCACACACACACAAGCAATCCAAGCAATATGAAATGCACACAATCAAGCCAAGCATATAAGAATGAATTGCAATATAAAAGATGCAAGGCAACACAAGCAATATATAAGATATGTATGCAATGAAAGAATGATGCTTGAATGAATCAATGCTCAACACAAGCAAGTATGATATGATGATGAGTATGATGCTTTGCACAATTATAAGAGAGAGAGTTAGAGAGACAATGGATCAAAACGCAAACACCAAGATTTGTTTCGAGGTTCGAGCACCTTGCTCTACATCCCCGCCTACACCACCGTGTAGGATTTTCACTATCTCAACTCCCACCGAGGGAACCTCTACCAAAGAGGATTTCTTACAACTCTAGGAGTACCAAACTCCTCTCTCAAACAACAACCACCTCACAACCGAGGGGTTAGGCCCGTAGCCAATACAACAACCAATCCACACACCTCTACCGAAGAGGCTCACAACCAAACTCCACCTCTACCTAAGAGGGATCCACAACACAATCACCCGATCACCTCTACCGAAGAGGGATTCACAAATATAAGGGTGTTTACAACAATGAGGTTTACAACAAACAACCTCAAACACTTCTCTTTCTTTTTCTCTTATCTTTTTCCACAAAAACAAGATCCTAATAGTTTAGGATAGAAGATAGCTCAAGTGTGGAAAACTAGGTGTTTGAAAAACTAGCAACAAAGAAAATCACTTGG
The DNA here is from genome assembly GCA_038442645.1 of Agave tequilana. Classification (NCBI taxonomy): domain Eukaryota; kingdom Viridiplantae; phylum Streptophyta; class Magnoliopsida; order Asparagales; family Asparagaceae; genus Agave; species Agave tequilana. The sequence continues at coordinate 39,865 of JAVJIF010023960.1, forward strand.
GAAAATCCTTCCAAAAGATATAGAATGAAAACCAAGACAAATCTCCCAAAATATTCTTTTCTTTGATTTTTCCAAAAACCTAAAACAATAAAGATTGAAGAATTAAAGCCCCAAACACTTTTGAAAACTTGTTTTAAAACCTCTAGAAACCAGAAATTTTTCTCCTTAAAAAACTTGGCCAAAATCCCCAAAGAGATGGGGTTTATATAGCCCCTATACAAAGCTAGCCGTTAGGCTGAGCTGGCAGCTCTGACAGGCATCGGTCGACCGGCCCGGTCGACCGGCCCGGTCGACCGCCAACGGTCAAAAATGTGACCGTTGGGCAATAGCGGTCGACCGGCCCGGTCGACCGAAACATCCTGAGAGCAGAACTCTCATCTCGGTCGACCGGCCCGGTCGACCGTCCCAGAGACTCCAAAACGTGCACAGACTTGTGCACGTCGGTCGACCGTCCCGGTCGACCGGCCTATGGTGCGGTCGACCAGTCCGGTCGACCGACTTGGCCTGTCAGCCAGTCCTCAGTTCTGCACAGATACGAGATTTGAAAATAGGTCTTTTCACTCAATAAAAATCCCATAAAATCACAGTAAATCTAAAAAATAGTTTTAATCACAATAAAAACTATTTTTCTAAAAATATGTTTTTCTAAAACTTGTTTTATCATTTTACTTTTGATAACCAAACTTGTGATAAAAATTTCAAGACATATATCAATCATATCAATTCATTTTTGTGTCTTGCCAATTTTATCAAAAACAAAACTTGTATTTTTATCAAACTTGATTTTTCTAAAAAATGAATAGGATAGTCAAAATAAGTTTGTCTAGCAAGTTTAAAGCATGTATGTATATCTAGAACATATCTAATATACATAGGTATAAGGTAAACTTGTTTTGATCTATTATTCATGAAAACCAAAAACCAAATCATGAAACGTGTGTGTTTTGTGCACTTGAGCATATCAACTAAACTAAGCTTTACAAATGGATCTAAAACTCTATCTAAACTAGGATACCTAAGTCTTCTTGACGATCTTCATCTTCAAGTAGACTTGCTCCAAAACTCCGTGATTCTCCAAGTGCAAAGGTATGATCTTTAAGCTTTGGCACCGGAATCACCATGATAAGCTTCTAATCATCTTGTTGAAGCTAATCACCAACTAATATCCTGTTAATGATCTGAAACTTAGAAACACAAGAATATTAGTAAATATAACTACATGAGTGTTGATCATCATCAAAACTAGAGTGGAAGGCCATTGGGCCAACAGTTGCTTCAAAGAATGAAAGTCTCAAACATGCTTCACAACATAGACATTCGAAAGCAAAGTATGTCTATGTGTGTTATGCTTCTACATAGCATGCCACATAGTAGTAACAACAAGGTATATCTGTTGGAGAATGAGGAAGTGTCTCATGCGGGCCTTCTCTATTCTTCACAATAAAAGCCATGGAGAGCCCCTAAGTCATATGTTTCTCAAGGTGACAATGCACAAACCAAACACCTAAAACACACACACCAGTTAGTATAATATCAAGCAACACAACTCAATCCCATAGGATTGAAGAAGACAATGTGCATTCTCTCCACATACTAGGATTGTCGGCAAGGAACCTGATCACTACCCATTCCCCCACCGGGACAACAATGTTAGTACAAAACACGAAATATTAACTATAGAGAAGTGGACTTTCCATGTAATATTAGAAAAGCAACACGAGGTTAGAGTGTTCCCGAGTAGCGAAGTGACTCCGAGAAGGCGACACGAGGTCAGAGTGTTCCCGAGTAGCGAAGTGAGTCTGAGAAGCCAACATGAGGTCGGAGTGTTTTCAAGTAGCGGAGTGACTCCGAGAAGGCAATATGAGATTGCAGTGTTCCCATGTAATTGTGTAGTAGAGCTATTATGCGTTCTTTAACACTGTGCTTGAAGTAATATTTGGCCTACTCCAGTGCAAAGATCCCAAAGATAAATTGCCCCCACGAATATCAATTGAAGAACTCTGGTGTGCATCAACCTGATTCTTCAGTGATCTCCTCAATCTGATCAGGCAAATGACCTCTTCGATCAGACGCAAGATATGACTCTATTTACTATCTAAACACACTCTTATTTTTGTCATGTTCCAAATGATCTACAAGGGAGCCTATTTATAGGACTCCACTAGCAACTCAAGGTTCACAATCCCTTAATGAGGATAGCTTAAGGGCTTTGTTTATATTCAATGAATCTAACTTAAGAATCACCAACACATAATGAGAGAAGCCCAAGGGTTATGTTCATATTCAATGAATATAACTCAAGGGTCATTATCCCCTTTAATGAAGAAAGTCCAAAGGGTTACTAACTCATAATTAGAAAATTCAAAGAGCCTTGTGTTTAGATTCAATTCAAGAAGTCTAAGGGTCTTGGTTGAATTAACCAAATCTAAGCCATGTCCAACTAGTTTATACTTATGGGGAATTATTAATTAAAACTATTTTAGTGTGGCAAAAAATAAATGTTACCAATATATATAGTTTGAAAACTATTTTATGTTTCGAAAAATAAATTTTGCACAAATTATTTAACAATCCCCTATAAGTTTACAAACTAATAAGAAAGTTATAATCATTATGCATAAGGTAGATGTCACTAGGACTTGAGTCCCCTTTAGACTAACTGAATAGAAGATAGGTACGTGTTTAGTTTTGAACGATCACTTTTTCTCACAATTCAACGATCACACAAGATTAAAATCTAACTGTGGTAGCCATAACTTTAAACCACAGTCTTGTCTGAGTGCTTGCACATTAAAGACCCTGTACATATCCTGATTTCTGCGAAGGCTCTAGGTACCTTTTATAGGTTCCAATAGGAGACGATCAAATCTCCCGAAGCATAGGTTAGTCCTTTAGGTATGCTTCCTATCCAATACTCCACATCCGAAATGCTTTGGGCTCATTAAAGATTAAAAGCTATCCTATCAAATGGTAGGAAATGTATATGCAAGTCTTACTTAATTTTGGACCAAACATCTTATTTTTAGTAGCATGAGTTTTGAGCTAATAACTTGATATAAATAGTAAATATACATATGACTTACAATGACTTGAGACCCATTCCAACAGAAGTCCTTTCGACTCATTTCTTTTTCAAGCCTTTAGTTAGAGGATCCGCAACATTCTCTGAAGATCGGATGTCAATCATCGAGATGACTCTGAGACGATAAACTCGTTCAAGTAGCCATGCTTCAGAAGAATGGTCTGCTTTTTTTCATTGAATAATGAGTTTGCTGCCACAACACTCGTTGCTTTATTATCACAATAGATGGTAATTGTACCTTGCAGTTCTTTCAACGAAAGGTCTCGGAGAAAACAACTGAGCCACTCAGCTTCATCTCCTGCAACAGTCAATGCAAAGAACTCAGAATCTATTGATGATTGTAAAATCAAAAGTTGCTTCTTGGACTTTCATTAAATGGCAGCTCCTCCCATGGTGAAGACAAAGCCTCCAGCGAATTTGTACTCATCTGGTTTCAAGCACTAGTTGAGAAGCCTTCAATCACAGCTGGATATCCGATATAGAGCATGCTAAAATTCAAAGTTTCCTTCAAGTATCTCATTAATATCTGAACATCATCCCAGTGAGGCTTTCCAGAATTACTTATAAATCTGCTAAGCATTCCAACAGAGAATGCTACGTCTGGCATTGTGCAACTCGTTGTGTACATAAGGCTATCAATAATCTTTGAGTACTCTAGCTGTCTTAACGGTCTTTCAGTGTTGGGTCGAAACTTCTTGTTGTAATCATATGGCACAAACAACTTTGGCATGTCGATGTAGCCATAATTCTTCAATATGTTCTCTATATAATGGGATTGAGATAATCCACTTCCATATTTTGTATATAGGATTTTGATTTTGAGAATCACGTCCGCAGCCCCAAAGTCCTTCATGCTGACCCAGGCCTATAGAAATTCCTTGGCATATATCACTATCTCCAAGTCAGTCCCAATGATGAGCATGTCATCTACATAAAGGCATATCACTACTATATTTCTTTCAGTGACCTTGAGTACCGCCACTTGTCAAATTCACTGACTCGATACCCATTGCTAAGAGCAATCCTGTCAAATTTCTTATGTCAGAGTTTTGAAACCTGCTTAAGACCATATAAAGATTTTGTTTGCTTGCATGCCTTATTCATAGGAACATCAAATTATTTTGATCTTTTCATGTAAATCTCTTCAGTGAGGTCTCCGTTTAGAAAAGCTATCTTCACGTCCATCTAGTAAATGAACTTTTGATGGCCGCTCATGCAATCAACACCCTGATAGTAGTAATTTTGCAAACTGGTACATAAATATTGAAGAAGTTATACCTTCTTTTTGAGAGAAGCCCTTTGCTACCAGTCACACCTTGCACTTTTCTATGGTACCATCAGGTCGCAATTTTTTTTTGAAGATCCACTTGAACTATAGGCTTTGCCCCTTCTGGCACATCCCACCAATTTTTAGGTGTGATTCTGGATCAGAAAGTCCATTTTATCATCTATGGCTTCCTTCTATAGAATAGTATCTTTTTACTGCATTGCTTCTTTGAAAGTTTATGGATCTCCTTCTACATTGTCGGTGATGAAGTTATCTCCAAAGTCCTCTGCTTTCTGATGCATTTAGAATATGGCTTTACAACTTTTGGAGTTTCTTCTTCAGTATCAGTACTTTCAGCTTCTAGAGAGATTGATTCATTTGGTGCAATAGATTTTTAATATTTTTAGGTATATTTTTGAGCGATAAGTCTTTATTTTTGATGAACTTATCCTCAAAAAATCTCGAGCTTCGATAATGGAATTGGTGCCAAGATACAGAAATTTGCAGGCATCACTATCTTTAGCAAAATCAAGAAACACGCACATGTTTATCTTAGAACCAAGTTTTGGCCTTCTGATATCTAATATTCGGACGTAGGCAAGACACCCCTCTCTTTGAGATTGTCCAGGGGCGCTGATATCCTAACCATTTCTGATGTGGAGTAGTATCCGGTTTAGAGTAAGGTACCCAGTTCAGGATCTAGCTAGCTATCAGTAATGCCTCTCTCCAATAGTAGATAGGTAAACTGGATGTAATCATCATCGAGTTTACCATCTCAGTAAGTGTGATTCTTTTTTTCTGCAATTCTATTGGATTGCATGGAGTAAGGAGCAGTCATCTCTACAATGATGCCATGCTCCTTGAGGTATGCTTCAGCTTTCTTCGACCGGTATTCGCCACTTCTATCGCTTCTAAGCTTCTTTACTGGACGCCCAAGTTGCTTCTCCACTCGAGTCTGAAACTAAATGAATTTGCTAAAGGTTTCATCTTTTGTTTTCAACAAGTACACATGGCAAAAGCGAGTGCCGATGAAGGTGCTGAAGTATTTCATGCCACCTCTAATTATGAAGCTCTTGAACTCGTGGGTGTTCGAATGAATCAGGTCCTGCAGATTTGTACTCCTGTAACATTTGAAAAAGGTTTTCTTGTGATCTTGACTTGTACGCAGACTTCAAAATTTTCAGGCTTATTACCCCCACAGTTTTGAAATAAGCCTAACTTTTTTATATTTAACATTTTTCTATAATTTACTTGACCTAATCTGTTGTGCTATAGAGTAGGGGAGTACATGAAAGTAGATATTTCATTAATAGCTGAGGTGGGTACAATAGTACTTATCTTTTACATGTCATTAATGCGGTAATCATTGCCAAAGTACATATTCTTGTAAGAAATACAATCTTTTTACCTTGAAAATCTAGCCTCATTCCCGCATCACACAGCGGCCCCAGAGACTAGATTCTTGAAAATTGATGGGACATGTTTAACACTTTTCAATGTGAGAGTCTTCCCTGAAGTAAGGGTCCGCACCATAGTCCCGGTTCCAAGCACATCAATAATGAAGTGACCAACCATTGACACCTTCTCCATTGCAGCAGCATAGGTGGAGAATAGATCTTTATTGGAGTAGACATGACATATAGTACTTGTATCTAGCCACCAATCGGAGTTGTTGGAGGGAGATGTCACCTGAAAGAGCATAGCAACAAAGTTGTCAATCTGATTAACATTATGTGCCTCCTCTTTTTCTTCCTTCTTTGGTTCTTTACAGACCATAGCAAAGTGGCCTTGCTCGTCACATTTGAAGCACTTGCCAGTCTTCTTAAATTCTTTCTTCTACACGTTCAGATTTTTTTTATTCTGGTTTTTTCTTTTTGAACTTCTTTTTCTTGAAAAAATCTTTGTCAGACTTGGAAGTCACTATGTTAGCAGACGTCTTCTGCTTGGCAAGTAGTTCATTTTTTGTTAGAGTCCTGATCTCATCCTCAATCCGAGCGAACTTCTTTAGGTTGGACAACAAACACTTGTTTCTTCCTTCTACGAATGTCAGTGGAGAATGACATTTCAGAAGGGAGGAAGCTTATTGACCATGGCGCCGAAGATGAAGGTGTTGCAGAAGGTGATCTTCTCATCTTTTAGCTTCATTATAAGTTTTTCAAGCTCCTTGGATTGAGATAGAACTTCAGTATCATCATCAAACTTGAAATCTAAAAATTTATCTATGAGATGAGATTTGGACAGCTTCTCCTCGTCCTTGTACTGGTCTCCTAGAGCATTCTTGATATCTTTTGTAGAGGGCTTACTGGAGTAGACATCAACAAGATGATTTGCAAGGCAGTTGAGGAGATAGCTCTCGCAAAAGTGGTCATCTCATTCCCAGATGCTTCAGCCTCTAAATCCTTTTCAAATTTGAGTTTCTTTTCTAAAATGACATAATAAATTTTTAGGAGTTGCATCCCAAAGCTTACTTTGCAACGCCAAGCATTGAAGTTTGATCCGTTAAAATTCTCCAGCTTTAGGCAACCCACTCCAATAGTCTTAGCAGGGTCCATAACTAGCCAGAAATATTGTTTCAAGATTGTTAGAACAAAACCTGAAATACAGACTAGAGAGAAGTGTATTTTTCATGTAATATTTGAAAAGCATCACGAGGTCGGAGTGTTCTTGAGTAGCGGAGTGACTCCGAGAAGGCAACACGAGGTCGGAGTGTTTTCGAGTAGCGGAGTGACTTGGAAAAGGCAAAATGAGGTCGGAGTGTTCCTGAGTAGTTGTGTAGTAGAGCTATTGTGCGTTCTTTAACACTATGCTTGAACCAATATTTGGCCTACACCGTTGCAAGGATCCCAAAGCCAGTTTTCTCTCAGGAACAACAGTTGAAGAACTCTGATGTGCATCAGTTAGATTCTCTAGTGATTATCTCAATTTGATCAGGCAAATGATCTCTTCGGTTAGACGCAAAACATGACTCTACTTATTATCTGAACACACTCTTGTTTTTGTCACGTCCCAAATGAACTACAAAGGAGCCTATTTATAAGATTCCACTAGCAACTCAAGGGTCAATCTTTTAACGAGAGTAGCTCAAGGGGTTTGTCTAGATTCAATGAATCTAACCCAAGAGTCATCAACTCATAATGAGGGAAGCCCAAGAGTTATATCCATATTCAATGAATATAACCCAAGGGTCATTATCCTCTTTAATGAGAGGAGCCCAAAGGCTTACCAACTCATAATTATAGAATTCTGAGAGTCTTGTGTACAGATTCAATGTAAGAAGTCTAAGGATCTTGGTTGTATTAACCAACATAGTCCATATTCAACTAGTTTGCACTTCTGGGAAATTATATATATCTATATATATTACTTGAAAACTATTTCTTGTCCACAAGAAACACAAAGGAACAAGAAATACAAAGGAAGTTGCTTCAAAGAATGAAAGTCTCAAACATGCTTCACAAAATCAATATTCGAAAACAAAGTATGGCTATTTGTGTCCTGCTTCTATATATCATGCCACGCAGTATCAACAACGAGTATATCCGATGGAGGATGAGGAAGCGTCTCATGCGGCCTTCTCCATTCTTCACAATAAAAGCCATGGAGAGCCCCCAAGTCGTATGTATCTCAAGGTGACAATGCATAAACCAAACACCTGCACAAAACACACAAACACACACACACGAGTTAGGATAATATCAAGCAACACAACTCAATCCCATATGATCGAAGATGACAATGTGCAATCTCTCCACATACCAGGATTGTCGGCGATGAACCTGATCACCGCCCATCCCCCCACCGGGACACCAATCGTGTTCATGTATGGCGGGTCGACCAAATTGAACCTCGCAGTCGAAGGATTGTAGTTCCCCGTGCCATATCCGATGACATAAAAGTTGTAGCCGTGCAAATGGATCGGATGGTTCTCGGTGCTCACCGTCCCCGTGTCCTGCAACACAAGCTGGACTCGAGCTCCGTAGTCCAAGACATGAACCCGAGTCCCGCTGATGGACGCGGTGTCATTTGTGAAGTTACTCGGTGCTCCATTGACGAAATCATAGACCTTCAGTGGTTTGCTGGGAAAGTCAGTCCTGAAATGGCCCTCGATGTCCTCGTAGTAAGCTTGCAGCAGTGAAATGTTGGGCTTCACAAATGTGACGTTGTTCATAGAAGCGGCAAAGATGCCGTTGTTTGGGGCTTGGCAAGTCTTGTTCGGGTTGAGCCGGTGGCAGGGTTCGACGTTCAGCCCGATTGTGAAGAAGAGATGGTTATCAATTGCTAGTGGTAAATGTGTTGCGTTCAGGCTCCGTAGACCATCCATGTGGGACTTGACGGCGAGGTTGTCGTTGAATGCCGGAAGCTGGGCCGGTTGTGCTGTGGCGGTCAGGCTTGCGCCACCGTACTGGAAGTGGGCTATGGCGGAGATGTTCTGGAACGGGACGTTTTGGGCCGACATGTATGGGCCGACAGCCATGTTATACTTTCCGATGGCCTGGTCGGCCTTGACTAGTACGTTGAGGGTCTGGCCGGGGGTGATCATGACCCGGTCCGTTGTGAATGGCTTTGTGTATTCCGCGTCGGCCTCGACCACGGTTAGCTTGTGGTTGGCAATGGAGAAGAAGAGCTCTGTGTTGAGTCCAGAGTTCACTAAACGAAGCAAGTAGGTCTTTCCAGGAACAACATCAATCTTGAACACATCTGCAAGAGTTGCAATATCAATAATGATGGTAGCAAATGCTGCTTAAAATTTAGAATGTACACATAAATTTTTTTTTTCCCCTTTAAAGCATGTGGATAGCGTCACCAGTTTTCAAGTTAGGTTGCTTTCAATAACAACTTGGATTACATGATAGTTTGAGAAAAACTAAGATAGTGACACAAAAGGCAAAAACATCCAAAATTTTGAGGTATAAAATGCAAGAAAAAAATTATTGAATACTGCCAAGTGTGCTTAGTTAGTCCACACTGTTTTCCTTGGCTCACATCTAATTTTATATTAGATTTTCCCTAGTCTTACCAGTTGCAGAGCAGTTGTAAAGAGGCCCAGGGTGGCCATTGATGAGGTAAGCATTGGCCATGGGAGCACCTCCTCCACTTGCAATCAGAGATTTCTCTATCTTCAATGCATTTTTGTTCCAATACTCCCCTGTTAATATAATTTCATGCCAAAGTTATACAATGTGTGCTCAACTTGTACAATTTGAACACATGCAGCCTACATTGTTCTTGAGATGTCGAATAGTTACCGAAGATGAGGATATGCTCTTCATATGGATGTTTGAAGGGGTATGGTACCCCTTTCTTCGGATATATGACGAGCGCGCCATGCACGGTGGCGCGCATCCATGATATGTGAGCATGCCACCAGAGAGTGCCCCTCTGATGGACAATGGTAAACTCGTATGTATAAGTTTGTCCAGGCTGGATCGGGCATTGCGTAATGTACGATGGCCCGTCAGCCCAGCACGATAGTATCTGTCGGACTCCATGCCTGTAATCAAAGCCAGCGTCACGAATGTAAAGTTTGTGTGTGTATATATATATATATATACATATTTGACATTTGTGCACGTCTGATCTTACCAATGGATGGTCGTATTGTGGTGTCTCATTGGTGACCTTGATGATGACGCGGTCGCCGTCCTCGGCATAGACCGTAGGCCCGGGGAGCATGCCGTTGATGGTGAGGATCTCTTTGCTCTTGCAAAGTTTTGTTACTCGAGTTTTTTGCAACTTCATACATAAATCATCGGAAAATTTCGTCAGATTCACTTGCAGCACAAGGGAACATTCCATCTTGTTATAATTAGCTAATAATATTTGGTAATTGGAAGTAAGATAGATGCTAGATCATGTTCTAACACTGTACATGATGATTGAGTCAACTTGGATGGATTATTAGGAGTGGTTCACTAAGAATTTGGCAATGATTTGATAATTAAGGATATATTAATGGTCTCTGCTGAGTTGGCCATCACGAGGACTCTCTTTGATGTAACAGTTTACCTATAAGTTCAAAGTAATCATAAAATATGAATTAATTGGACGTTGTGCGAAGCTTCTTTTTACATATATAAATATACGTGGAGATAAAAGCTACTCGTGCAGTCATGGACTTCCTTCATATAATCGATCTTGAAGATATTGAATTAAAAGGATCTTATTGTTTTAACTTACAGGTCAATATGACGGTCATAATATGTGCTAGATTTATAGAAAAAATAAAAAAATTTGCTTAGTGATGTATTTGAAACTGGCAATATGATTCATAAGAACCGCAGCAGAGTTTGTGGAGAGGCTAGCTTGATTATGAGTTTTTTTTTATTTGTTTATATATTTATTTTATTCCATGTTTCTGGTGTTGGACAAGTCCCAGCAAAGCAATTGACAAAAAAATAATACTAATTGTAGTATTAATGAATGGTTATATTATATTTTACCACGATTAAATCGATCAGTGGAGTCTCTAGAAAAATACCAATTAATTTTTAGAAGTGGGACTCATATGTTAGTCTAACAATTGCACGATATAGTACAATATTTGTAGTACAATAATGATTTTCAATAGATGAATCTCTCTGACTGGGCGGCGGGGAGCTACTTTTGCAAAGAACGCTTGAAAATAATTCATTAGGCATTTTCCGCATCAAAATCAATAGGGAGTATAATAATCAAAGTTTTCGAAAGTAAAATGTATTAACTTGACTTCATCTTTTATGATTATCGAGTGATATGTTATTTCTGCTAATGAAGATTTTCTTATTGCATGGTTATTGAAGAAAATGAGCTTGTCATAATGTAAGGTTCTATCATATGCATGGTTGATAAATGTGATACAAATATGAGTAATGAGTACAAAAATAAACTGTTGTGATACATAGTTTGGGACTAACAATACGTAAAAAAAAGGTTAAATATGAGAGAGAGAGAGAGAGAGAGAGAGAGAGAGAGAGAGAGAGAGAGAGAGAGAGAGAGAGACCTTGAAGTCATAGAACCTGGTTGATCCTCCAGCGGGCCAGTGGTGCTTGTTCTTGTGAGCCAAACACTGGGAAGCTTGGTGGAAGAGCAAGAGAAAGAAGAGGCCCAGCAATAGGCTCATCACTTGAGAAGAAGACATTGCCATCTCTCTCTCTCTCTCCTCTCTCTCTCTCTCAGAGATTATAAATGTTGCACGAGTTGGTACAGAGAATAGAGAAACTAGTGTCCTTTTAAGGGGAAAGAGAGGCCAAAGGGAATAGAAGTTTGTCGTGGTGCATGTGCATGCGAGCGAGAGTGGGATAATTTGAGCTGGGCAGGTTTCAATGATTCTCCTAACTCTAGGTTCGTTATCATTAGTTGTTGGCAAGGCTCCGTTTGAATTCAATTACATATTACTCTTTTGTTATAATTTTCCAAGGAGAATACCTACTTGTTTTGTTATTAATGGTTCTCTCTCTGTCTCTGCAGTTGCTTCTCCTGGTTGAACTCCCTTGAAATTAACAAAATGCAAGAACAACGGCCAAAAACCCCCGGCCCTAGACTGACGAAATGGAATCATTTTTTCTTGGGCAACCAACCAAATTTTAGAAGTAGCTCAGCTTCCCACTTCCAACTGCTCTCTCTCTCTCTCTCTCTCTCTCTCTCTCTCTCTCTGTGAAGTTTGTAATCTTGTGTACAGTAAAAGTGCCAACTGGGAAAAACTTTGACTCATGCTCAAAGATTATTGGAAGAGAGGGCTGAAGACATGGCTTTTGAAAGGGCATGGGCACAGGCAACAGGCGTTTCTTCAGTAATTTCTGATTGTGTTTCCTTTGTCAACAACATGTGTCTGTCTTAATGTTTCTGAGAATCCGTAGCCAATGTAAGTGCAGACTTCTCAGTGAGAAGTGAAAACAAAGGCTGCCAGCAAGGACACCAAGTAGCTAGCAACAAAGAGTCATCACTAAGCATCACATGCAGTATGAGGATAAACAGTTGAGTAAGAAAACAATTAGAGACAATGGCAGACACATGGTCTTTTTAAGTTAGAGAATAATATAGTAGTAATATTTTTATTTATTATTTGATGTAGTTAAAAAATATTTAATGTTTGAAATCTAAATTGAAAACCTAAAATATAATTAAAATCATAAGAGAGATAATGCATAAAAGAGAGGCTTAATAGGGCATTCAGTTAAGGGCAAAATACCAAAGATAAATAATTGAAGGAGCCAATCTAGTTATCCCATATCTTCTAAAGAGGTTTGACTCATATAAAGAAGCCAAGTTTTATTTAACCAATGGAATAGGTTCATATTTTTAAAATCCCGCCATATCTCACATTGCAACTTAACAGTTTTTCCCGGATTAGAAAACTATATAGATAAAGCAATCTGATCATAGATACTAACCAACAGAAGATAATTGTCTTAATTAAAAGCAAAATTGAACTGTGTAGATAGACTTGTGTAGTTCTGGAAGGGAGCCCCCGAATTCTTCCCATTCAAATACCTACATCTGACATTCAAAGATCCATTCCGTTAAAATTGATCAATATTATATAAAGTAATTAAAAATCAAAAATCAATTGTTTTAAATACTTTTTGCCCATCCATCAAGCGCCGTAAAATGAACGGCCGAAAGTAGTGAGTTGGTTAGATTTATGTGTTTAGACATACAAATTCTCGATCCGACTATTTGATCATAATCTAAACATTAAGAAACCCTACAAACTAATTTTTGTAGGTTTCAAATGTTCTACACTGTTAAACTAATCAAATCACTGTTTAGGTTGTTCGTTTTTTTATACTTGATACATGAGCAAAAAAATATTTAAAATACTTGATTTTTGATTTTTAGTTACTTTAAATAATATAAATCAACTTCAACGGAGCGGATCTTACATTTAAATATCGGATGTTGGTATTTGAGTGGAAAAGATTCGGACTCAAATCCTTCCGGAATTACACAAGTATGTGTGTGTCCCCTAGGTGGCCTAGTTGCAAGTCATTGGGTTTGCTCTCCAAGTGGCTTAGGTTCAAGTCCCTTGTTGGACATATTTTGTTTCCGGGCTTCGGCTTGCGATATACCCTGTTTCGTGGTAGAAACCTCCTCGGGTTGGGGTTACGGCAACCGTGGGATTAGTCGGAAGTCATATATATATTGAAATCCGTTCAGGCATTCAAGGCCGTTTAGCGCACCCCGACTAATCCTGTGGAGTCTGTGCACCCTGCTCTAGAAAGTTGCCTGAGTTAATCGAGGGAATAAATTTCTCAGGTAAATGCCCATCAAGAGATTCGAACCGGTAACCTGGTGGGGAGCAAACTCACGATCTAACAAGTAGATAATACCATGAAAAGTTTTAGTTCAAATTTTAGTTCAGGAAACACCCAGATTATTAGGCAACCAAATTTCAGACGAAGAACATATCAATGTGAAATTTTACCACAGAAGAGACACTGCCAAGATGATTTAACCATTCAGAAGTAACATATGTTACAAATTCATTTTTTCTCATTTTCCAACAAATCAAGCAAATTGCATGAGAAATATGTTGTGCGCGACAGACAACAACCCAATAGAGGATCTATCAGATCTCAATCTCAGAACAATGAAATCAAAAACAAGAAGAACAACCCAATCGCAAACAAAAGATCTAACGAGGTTCGGCCAACTTGCCTACGTCCTGGGGCAATCCACGGAGAGAGATTTCAATTAGGAAGATGATTACAATAGCTCTGGATCTCTTAGAGTACAAGAGAGTCCGCAGCTTTTCTTTCTGTAGGCACTAAACCCTAAAAATTACAATTAGAGCTTAAATACATAACTTCCCGAAACAGCAATTTTCGCCAGATCCGACTATCGGTCGACCGGTCCGGTCGACCGACTCCCTCTCACGGTCGACCGGACCGGTCGACCGAAACAAACCGAGAGTTGGGTTTCCTGCAGACAGCTTCTCGGTCGACCGGTCCGGTCGACCGCTCAAAATCCTGTGCACATTGTGCACGTCGGTCGACCGGACCGGTCGACCGACCTCTGTCTTTTTCTGCTGCTGCTGCTTTTCCTGCCCGCTGTTCCTTCGCCTTTCGTCGTAGAATCCTTGGCAGTTTCAACAGCACCTGGCATGACATCATCTCCTCTACTGTACTCTCTCCTCCAACAATTCTCCACCTCGGTGAAGATTGTTAAATCTGAGCCGAACACTGACTCAATAGCGGCTGCACCAATCTGGTTGCCTACGTACCCCTTGCCCAAGGGATCAAGCCATCCGTAGTTCATCAAATGAGCTTCAGCAAGCTCAATTCACCTGAAGGATCTGGAGCAAGTCTTTGCAGTGTGCAAACTTTACTCCCGACACCACCTTGTAAGCATATCGGCCGGATTCTCCGAAGTATGAATCTTCAACAAGTTGATGTCATCTTCCTCCAGAATCTCCTGAACAAAGTGATACCTGACATCAATGTGCTTCGTCCTTGCATGGTAGACTTGGTTCCTTGCCAAATAAATGGCACTCATACTGTCACAGTGTATCTTCAAGATCTCCTGTTCCACTCCCAAGTCATCTAGCAAACCCTGAAGCCAAATCGCCTCCTTCATGGCCTCGGTCAAGGCCATATACTCCGCCTCTGTAGTCGACAATGCAACTGTGGACTGAAGTGTGGAGCGCCAACTCACCGGTGCCTGTGAGAATGTGAATACATACCCTGTAGTCGACCGGCGTTTGTCGAGGTCACCTGCATAGTCCGAATCCACATACCCTATGCACTCTTGCTTTCCGGTGTCGTCCTTCTCAAACACTAGGCCTACATCAACAGTTCCCTTGATGTACCTAAGGATCCACTTCACGGCTTCCCAATGACCCAGTCCAGGATCATGCATGTATCTGCTTACCATAGAGACTGCCTGTGAAAGATCCGGCCTTGTACACACCATCGCATACATCAAGCTACCCACAGCATTGGCATACGGAACATGAGTCATATGCTCACGCTCCTGAACACTCCTTGGAGACATCTCGCTGACAACTTGAAGTGTGGCGCCATTGGTGTACTAACAGTCTTAGTATCTTTCCGATATTAAACCTCTGCAGTACCTTCTCCAGATAGCCTTTCTGAGTCAAGCTTATTCTGCCAGCTTCCCTGTCCCTTTTGATCTCCATACCCAATACTTCCTTGCTTCCCCCAGGTCCTTCATCTCGAACTCGGACGATAAAGTCTTCTTTAGAGAATCAATTGCAGATCTTGACCTAGAAGCAATTAGCATATCATCTACGTAAAGTAGTAGATAGATTACTCACCCGATGGTAACTTGTTGTAGTACACACATGGATCGAAATGGCTTCTTGTTACTTCTTCTTCTGATGAAGCTGTCAAATCGCTGTGTACACTGTCTTGGAGACTGCTTCAAACCGTACAGCGATTCTTCAGCTTACATACCAACTCCTCTTTCCCTGCAGCTTTATAACCTGTGGGCTGTGTCATGTAGATCTCCTCCTCAAGATCGCCGTGGAGAAAGGCGGTCTTCACATCAAGTTGGTCAAGGTCCAACTCGTTCTGCGCCACCAAGGCTAATAGGATCCGAATAGACGAGTGTTTAACAACTGGGGAGAACACCTCGTTGTAGTCGATTCCTTCTCTCTGTGGTAGCCTTTAGCCACCAGCCTGCCTTTGTAGCGCACTGTATCTTCCTGAAGAGATCCCTGCTTCTTAGCAAATACCCACTTACACCCTATGGCTTTCTTCCCCTTGGGCAACTTGGTCAGTTCCCATGTGTTGTTCTTATAAAGAGACTGCATCTCTTCATTCATAGCCCCTTTCCATAACTCAGCTTCTGAACTGATTTCAGCTTCCCTGAAAGTAGATGGAATGGCCTCTTCAACAACTGGAAGTGCATAAGCAATCACCATGTCTGTAGTGAGCCAGCCAGGTCTCTACTAGTATTCCTCCGTGGTCTTCCAACTGCAGTAGTATCTGGAACAGTACCCATGACCTGCTCCTGATCATCTTCAACAACTTCAGCATCTTCTTCTGCAACTTGATCACCTCCCTGTGTCACCTCAGGATGATCTTTACTGACACTGTGTCCTCTAGAGATGGGTGGATTTGCATCACTCTCCACCTGCTGCAATAGCTCCTTGGTCTTGTTGGTCTCCACCTGCTGAGAGACCGTAGGCTTCATCATAGAGGCCTCATCAAATGTGACATCCCTACTGATTATGAACTTGTTGTCCTGTTGGTCCCAGATCTTGAACCCTTGGTTCCTTTCTTGAAGCCAACAAACACTCCTTTCTTCGCTCTCGGATCCAATTTGTCTTCTCTGACATGATAGTAGGCTGGACATCCAAATATCCGGAGCACATCATAATCTTCAGCAGCTTTACCCGACCAAGCTTCAAGAGGGGTCTTCCCTCCTATTGCAGATGACGGCAACCTATGACGAGATGGCATGCATACCCCAAAGCTTCAGCCCAGAACTTCTTTGGTAATCCTGCATTGGACAATATGCACCGAACCTTCTCTAGCAAAGTCCGGTTCATTCTTTCAGCCACCCCATTCTGTTGCGGAGTTTCCTCACTGTGAAGTGCCTCTCTATGCCCTCATCAAGACATAGCTTCTGGAAAGGGTCTGACTTGTACTCTCCTCCGTTGTCAGAACGAAGGACCTTGACTTTTCTTCCCGTACTCCTTTCCTGATAAACTTCCACTTCACAAACAATTCTAGGACTTCATTCTTGTGTCGCATGGTGTACACCCAGTACCGCCTAGAATAATCATCAATGAACGACACAAAATAGTGGTTCCCCCAATTGAAGCAGTCTTGGTGGGTCCCCATACATCTGTGTGAACATAATCAAGAATGCCTTCGGTGCAGTGTGAAGCTATACCAAACTTCACCTTCGTCTTCTTGCCGATGATGCAATGTTCACACAAATCCAATTTGCAGGTCTCTGCACCCTTCAGCAGCCCTTTCCTCACAAGAGCTTGCATCGATTTCTCCCCTGCATGTCCCAGCTCATGTGCCATAGCAGGGTTATCGGGTTAGATCTTCTTCTGACTGGTAGAAGCTGCCACCTGCCCTGTCACTGTACTACCCTTCAAGTAATACAAATTTTCCGGCGGTCGGGCCTTCAACACCACCATTGAGCCCTTTGTCATTTTAAGAACACCTTCTTAATAGACACACTGAGCCCCAATGATTCCAAAGCACCCACAGAGATCAAGTTCCTCTTCAGCTGAGGTACATATCTCACTTCTTTCAGCTCCCTCACCATCCCGTCAAAACTGATCGGAATAGTGCCTACACCCTCCATGATGCACGGATGATCGTCGCCCATGACGACCGAACACCCCTCCAACTTCAAGACTGGTAAAACCAATTGATTAGGGCATACATGATATGTAGCACCTGTGTCCAGGGATCCACTCTTTATCCACCGAGTAACCTACAACAGGAGTAGTCACTGAAAAAGAGAACTCTGAAGAATCTGAATCTGCTCCATCTGCCTGTGATTTACCGCTTGTAGCTTTTGTCACCCTTGCCAGATTTGCCTCAGACTTTGATTCCTTCTTCTTCCCTTGTACTTTGGACAGTCAACCTTCCAGTGGCCCAATCTCTTTGCAGAACATGCACTGATTTTTCTTAAGATCTCTGAAGCCCGACCTAGACTTCGATCTTCCTCTCACCTCCTTGCCTTTCCTCGATGAATTCCTGCCTCTTACTTCCAAAGCTTCCGCTGATGAACTAGACCGACCTGAATGTCTCTCATTCTTCCTTGTCTCATAACTCATCAGTGCTGACGACACTTCATCATAAACTAAGGTTTGCCTTCCATTTATGAATGTCATAGTGAATGTCTCATATTCCTCCGGTGGGAGTGAGTTCAGGAGAATAACTGACTGGTCTTCCTCACTTACAGTGATATCCACATTTAGCAAATCGTAAGAAGCTTCGTATATCGGTTGATGTGCTCGTTTACTGTGTTTCCCTCTGCATCCTGAACTGATACAGCTTACTCTTAAGTTGCAACCTAGACTCCACACTCTTTGTCAGGTACTTCTTCTCAAGAGTATCCACAGTTTCTTCGCTGACGTCTCATTTTGTACAAGATATTTGATGTCTTGTGACAAGCATGAACGTATTAAGCCACATGCGACCTATTCATCTTCGTCCACTCTTCCTTAGTAGTAGTGGTCTTCTTCCTCTCTAATAGGAGCGTGTCCTCGAGGTTTGTGCATTCAATGCATCCATGACCTCACACCCTCCACATCCCGAAATTATTAGTTCCATTGAACTTGACAACTTCGATCCTTGAGTGATTCATTGTTTTAACTGAAGTAGT